>RJWM01004124.1:22113-60379 GCA_004363535.1 Dasyprocta punctata
GCGTCATTAATTGCCAGGTAGACATCATCCGAGGCGGGGTTACAAATAACCAGAAAGCAGGAAATAAGCACCATCTTAGCTCACTCGAAGGGCGGGGTAATCTAGTCAGGCTTAGGCTCCTACATGCAGGCCGCAAATCTCAAAGCACGTATGGCACGGCACACAAGACACAACGTTCCCCAGAGGATGGCTCCTCACAGTATGAGATGATGGGGTGGGTGAGAACTGCTCTTATTTCATTAAGTGATTTAAACATGGAGAGGCAACTCTCCCCCTGAATATGAGTACATTTTTAGCTTGCCAATATTTTCTTACAGTTTCTATTGGTTCGGAGACCATGTTCTGTTTCTCAGACTCAGGAAGTCCTGTTAAGGGTACTGGAATCCTTTCTACTTCAGGGCTCTGTCATGCTGATTCCCACACGGAGCTGTTCAAACCATAAGAAAGAGTTTATCTCATAACCTGCATACAAAGGGAGAAGCTTCTCCTTTCCCCTGCCGGTCCTGCCAGGAGGGAGACCCAGAACCTTCTGGCTATTTCCAGGGTTTGCCGTGAGAGATCAACTGCGATCTTTGAAGAAAAATGAGACTTTTTGGTCTTTGAAGAAATATGTGTAGAACTTACCTTCTGGTAGACAACTTTCATAGGCTACTGAGTCCTGCATGAAGTTTTTAACACAGCATTTATAAATGAGTCATAATTTTTTTTTCTGAGAAGACAGATTGGACAAACTAGTATTATCTCATAGAATGCTAATCCTTGAGAGGACAGGTGCTGTAGTAATTCAGTGATTTTTTAAAAGAATTCTTGGGTTATGTTAGGTGATCTCCCATGCAGGAAAACCTCTAAACATTAGTGAGATGTTCACCCTGTTGGACTTAAAACCTTTCGCATGGAAGACCAATACTCCTGAGTTGGACTGTAAAACTTGCTCCATAGTGCAGATTCTTGTTCCAGTTTTTCATGGCTAGAAAAAACAAAGAACTTCCAATTGCTTTTAATCTGGGATGGTTTTATAGGCAGTTTACAATGAGCATCAATTGAGCAGTGCATTTATTTACTTACTGACTATCCCAAGAGTTGCTTGGGCAGGTGTCATTTCAATCAGTCATTTCTTGTACTGAATAAATTTGATAAACTTGTCATTGTTAAAATTCTCATTGTATTATCTTACAAAATTAATGGAAAAATGTGCAATTTTTGGTCGTCCTGTATTTAAATAATTGGCCTGGTAAGTGGATAAGTGGGGAAGAGCCCATGTCTCTTTTACAGTTCATTACAGTGGAGGATCCTATTAAGTCAAAGTAAACTGCCCTCTGGGAAATGGTTAGAATTAGCAAGGAGTAAAATCTTTTGGGGTGGAAAACACTCTCTGTGTGTAATGGAAAACAAAACCAAAACCCTTAAACCTCTTCCCTAATACAATTCCCCATGAGTAAATGAACCAGTCTTTCCCTTTCCATTGCTTACTCCCTGATTTTAACCTAGTCCTTGTGGGGCTGATTTTAACCTAGTCCTTGTTTTCTATTCTCCTCAGACGGATTTCAAGTTCATCTGAGGGTCTTCACAGGGGGCAGGTCAGTAAGTCAGCCTCAGATAGTGGCTTGACCTTTCTTACCATGAGAAACTGGCATTCTGTCATTTAAAAATAGGTTATTCCTCATCACGCAGTATCATAGACAGGACCTTTGCAGTCATTGGTGCTGTGATCTTTGTTTCTGGACTCTTCTACTCCTCTGCTTCATCCTGACCTCTTCTGATTGCAAACAGACTCTTCTTGAGTCTTTGCAGTCTGTAACCCTGGCTTCTTTACCTGGGTGATGCAAGTTGCTGCTTTCTCCAGGCTTGAGTACATCTGGCAGTTGCTTTCTACCCTCTGGTCAAACACTTACACTGGTAAAACCCTCTTAAAAATAAAGAGGATGAAATTTAGCCCTGATATAATGTGCTCATGCATAAGAATTGGATCACATGGTGGGGGACTTTGCATAGTTCCCAAACACTAGATAGGAAGTTAGAATTTCTGCTTGAGGTCTCCATGTCAGGTCTAAGAAATCTTTGCCTGGTCACTTGAGCATATGTTTAAGCGTACTTCAAATGGTGTCGGGAAGATGTTTCATTTTCAGGCAATTTTCTACTTTTTATTATGAGTATGCTATTGGTTTATGCCATTCCTTTTCTAGATTCAGTTTCAAATGCAGCAGGTTAAGTTCCTTTTCTGCATTTGGTAAGTCATGCAATGGCCAGGGCTGATTCCACATCCAGGAAGCATGAGAGTAGCATGGGGTGAACATGGAGGAAGTTAAGGAGCCAAGCAAGCACTATTCCAAGTTGATTTCCCTTAGATTCAGAATTTGGTGTACTTGGTTGGGCTTCAGAATCATCAGGGCACTTTATTACATAACAGATTTCTGGTCTCACTCCAGCAGGTCTGATTCGTCAGCTTTGGGGAGAAGCAGTCCGGCCAATAGTATGTTTCACCTGTGCATGAGGTGATACTGGCATGCAAGACCTTCCATTGCATTTTGAGAAACTCTTCCTGGAGAGCTGTAACTCAGAGTCCTAGAGAACCTCACCCCTCCATCTCATTGCTAGCACTCATGAGGTCCTTGTTGGCTACAGAGGGACAACGTCTGGTTGAACACCAGCTCCAATATTTGAGAAGAAAACAGAATCCACTAAAGTATAAGTTACAGGAATGAGTCCTTTGTGGAGCAGGATTTGAGGGAAAGAGGGGGAGCTGGAGAGCACCGAATAATCTAGAGGGGACACTAAGCATGAGGACACAGTGCAGAGATAGGAAGAACAGCCCAAAGACAAATCCCACTAATTATAAATTTTTGCTATAAGCTGTCCTCAGAGACATAGGCAAAGAGTTACTAAGAGTTAGGAGGATGTGGGAAGGATTTAGTGAGAGTGACTGCAACAATGCCTCCAGAAAATAAATGCCTGAGGGTATGTTCTGAAAGACATGCAGGTGAGAAGTAAGTGATTGAGAGATGGGTTGTTCTGGTGAGCACCCCATGGTCCCCATCTGTGCCCTGGAGACACAGGCAGAATTATTTGATTATATGACATGCGTGGGGTAATGGAAACTATTAGTTTCCAGTGGACAGAGCATGTGTGCTAGGCAGGCATGTGTGTGTGTGTGTGCGTGTAAGGGAGACGAGGATAGAGAAACAGAGGGGAGTTGTACAGAGTAAGGCCTAAGGAGAGAGTCTGGCATTCAGCAATGTGATTACTCTGTGCTCATTTCAACTCCATGGGTACAAGGGCAAGGAACCGAAATTAGCCTTCAATCCAGTTTGTTTGTTGCTATCTAAATTCCAATTTATTTTTTTGTCAAGCCAACCCATTTGCATGCGAGGTGCCTAGCTCTAATCTACTCTGATAATGACTTAGGTAAGCAAGTTGAAAATTTCTTACTTCTCCCTAAAGGCTCACAATGTGGAAATGAAGGATAGTAAAACAACCTTTTCATGATTAAACAGGGAAGAAAATTACATCATGTTTTTGTTCTTCTGGATTTTTTTTTTTTTCTTTTCTTACAACATTGGAATCTGAAATAGGCTGGGCAGGGACATAGGCAGGAAGTAGCGAGTGACTTGTTTCTTGGAATTCAAACTTTCCTTTTCCTGAGGCCTTGATAATGCAGACCAGCCAGTTGTTGCATTAAACAAATACAAATTTAGGGAGAACATTATTGAATCTTCACACAGGTAGCATTCATTAATAGTCTAAATTTTTCCAGACTTAAATCATATAGACAGCTTATTCTTCCTTTTTGTAAACATTCGGTCTTTCAGATTTTCATTCTTTCAACTAACTGACGAGATCACACTTACCAGGCTGAAATTACACATTCTCCTTGCAAAAATTCCACAAAACCCTTTAGGCGCCAGTCCATTCCCTTTGGTTCTGCTTCATTCTATGCCACCCTCCCTCTGGTTCCACCCTAGAAGGCAGTGGAGTCACATCTGAAATGCGTACCCTCTCTGGATGCAGAGGCAACTTACCAAGCCTGCATGTGGATGGTCTGAGCTGAATTCCTGTCATAGTTTCATGCCTTTAGCCATCCTGCTATCTACCCCTTCCCATCCCTTCTGGACACTAAACACTGAGAAAAGGGGCCATGTCCACCTAGGAGCAAGTAGTGTTGTGAATGACCAGTCGAGGAGCACCTGGGAAGCAGTGAATAGACTGAAGAGCCAGACCTGGAAAATTTAAGGAAAAAATTGAAACATGAAATTTATTTAATCTCCCTTTGCCCCAACATTTCTCTTCCCTTCTGTGGCCTCCCTAGTAAGTTCTTCTTTCTGTGTTGTCCATACCCAGGATCCTGGCATGCACATGTGGGCTTGTCTCCAGGTACCTCTGCTAGCAGGGTACTCAGACACTGCTCGCCCACCCAGGTAAGGATAAGTTCACTGAGAAGTAAACTGTGCTGGAGAATAAAGCACTGGTATGTTCTTTTCTCTTATGGATTTTGGAAATTTAAAAGGAGACTTAGATATGATTTAACCCAAAGGAATGAGTCTCTTGGTGGAATCCTAAGCACCTGAGTAGACATTCTCTGGGCAGTGTATCTGTTCCTATTGTTCAATACCATCATATATCTTCGTTTCTGTTTTGTCTCTAAATATTTTTAGCGTGTTCTGGCTCTGGGCTGGTGAGGGAGATATTCTCCAGAGGCATGCTGGTTGGTAAATTACCCGCTTCACTCATTTACACAGCCTCACAAGGGATGTTGATTCATGTAACAGGCATTTACTGAGCACTTACTATATCGCAGGCTGGGAAGTGTCTTGGATACAAATGATGAATTAGGTTGTATGACAGGCAACCAGAGTCACTTCCTGCCTTCTTCTAGGTTAGGAATATTTGCCAAACTTATGCCATCCATCAAAGGCATATTCAAAAATCAAATTACCATTTTAATGGTATACATCATTTCCATATCAAATGATGGCATTAATGGCAAAGACTAGAAAGTGACACAATTCTGATTGCTTAAACTGTCGAGACAATAGATGAAGCTATCTTAAATGGACTAGAAAGCTGCTCTCCATCTGGCCCCCCACATCCCAGAGGGGATGGGGAGAAAGACCGTTTCCAAGTAGTGAGATGAAATTGGCTCCTTCCTGGACGCCCCACGTGGAATGGGACCTGTTCAGCGATCTGACTCACCATAACTGCATGAGGGAAGGTTTCTCACGCAAGTCTCATAAACACACCATTTTTTATTACAGTCTTCTGTAGGAAACACAGTAGAATGCAAAACAAAAATGGAAGTCATTCACAAGACCTAGAAATTGCTTCAATGTGTATCTTTCTAGTTATTTTAAAAAATTCTTGTGTGTGTATTCAAAGAAAACTTGAGATCAACTGTAATTATTTTTCATGTGATGCAAGGCTGGCTTCATGGGCATGTGAAAATGGGTATGAGGTTTAATGCTTTGCTATTTCCACTGTTAAATTCTTAATGTTATCTTTGAATCTGTGCTTTGTAAGTGAAGCCAGATGGAACCTGTGTGAGCAGAGGTGACACTTGCTCCGTGGGTGACTTATTCTTGCAGCCTTATTGTCATGGGTGTTCACAGTGCTCCAGAAGCACAGAATTCCAGTGTGTCTACTGTACAGAGGGTTGCTCTTGAAACCAAAGCGTGTAGCAGATAGCGTGTGACACCTGCCACTGCATGCCGACAGCCCCATGAGGTCACACATTCCCTTTGTGCTAGAACTCGCTTCTAGTGTAGAAAGAAGTTTACCATGTTCCAAGAAACAGAAAGACCAGAACTCGCCATATCCTTTCTTGATGTCACTTCCCTTCATAAGCCATTGCCTAAAATGATGATATAAAAGGAAAAGGAAAAGAAGGGCAATGTGAGCTCCTTCTCCTATCGTGCCTTCCTCACTCATCAGTAACCCAAAATAGAGTGTTGCTACATGGTGTGTGTGTGTACAGTGGTGACATCAAAACAGCTGAGTTCATTTTTGTGCAGCATTTCCATAGCTCTGACAAGAAAAAACACAGATGTGTAAGAATTTTGAAATATGGATTTCTATCTTGTTTGCACTTAAAAGTGCATTTCACCATAGAAAGATGAGTGGTAGAATCTACGCTAACAACTTAGAATTGTTTATTTACTCAGAACAACATCAAATAGCTAACAAAAAATACCATGACGAGTCTGATAAGAGGCCATCGAAGGAGGAAAAGCTGCGTGTTTCCAGTTTAGGAATTCTACATGTTCATTTGAACTCTGTAAATTCTGTAGCCAGTCTTAACTGAGTGATAGACTATGTTCATTTTTTTAAATCATTAAATATAAATATTTATTTGTTTATTTTGACATGTTCCCAAAGAAGTCATACATGCACAACTGTCCCTTTGGACAACTGTACCACCTGACAGACCTGTCCCATGCTACTCAATAGGACAACCCCTTGCAGTTCAAACGGGCACAAATGTGTTCATAGACTTTAAAAGAGCAGTTTTGGGTTCACAGCAAAGCTGAGCAGAAGACACCAAGATTCTCTGTATTCCAATCCCACATATACGTAGTCTCCCACTATTAGCATGACCTCATTGCCATCTATAGCCCAATTTACGTCAGGACTCATTATTGGTGTTTTATGTTCTATGGGCTTGAATGAATTCACGACGCGTATTCACTATTACAGTATCTTACAGAGTAGTTCTACTGCCCCACAAATCCTCTGTGCTCCATAAATATGATTTTAAAAGATTATTACTGACATCTGCATGGTAAATGAGTTTAAGTGATAAATTTATTTAACTTATCTCCTATAACTTTTGGGGAATTTAAATGGTTTATAATGTATTCACAATTAGTTGGTTATTATAATATGATAAAAATATCTCAACATAAACCTTTGTATACATACATGGTTATTTCCTTAAGGAAATTCCAACAAGTAGAATTTCTAAATCAAGTAACATATACCTTTTTAAAGGATTAGATAAGTAGTGGTTCATTTCTTTGGGAAAAGCTTGTAATAACATAATTTTCACGTCATATTTCAAGATCAGCCTGTCCTTATTTATCCTCCAACTTTAGTTCATATCTATGCATTCTGCCTTTGGTATTTTCCATCCCTTTATTCATCCACCAGCCACACCTTCTATGTGCCAGGCAAAGCATAGAAGATATTGAGGTAAGGAAAATTGGGCCTGCCTTCAAGGAGCTTAGTCAAGTAGGAGGCAGCAGATAAGTGAAGCAAACCCATATGTGTGTATTTATAAACTGCGATGAGGTCTATAAAGGAAAAAGATGAAATGTTTGTTCAGCACTTTAGAGTTGAGGACTAACCTATAGTATCAATAAAGTTTGCCCAAAGAAAGTCAGGAGAAAAGATTAGAAGCATCCAGGGCAGAGAAGGGCCAGGTCAAACAATTTGTTGTGGCAGTAATGATGTGGGGAAGTCTTGGACCTGCAGGACAGTGTGCCTAAGCCCGTAGAGAGATGAAGCAGGGGCTGTCATTGCAAACTAAGCCGTAGATCACCTACCCTGGCCAGATCCAGATCCAGCCTGCTCTCTGTTTATACTCAAGTTTATATTGGAATACAATCACACTCATTGGTTTTGGTACTGTCTGTGGTTGATTCTGGGTTCCAATGGGAGAGTTCAATAGTTGCAAAGGAAACAACAAATCCTAAAATACTGAGTATTATGTCCTCTACAGAGATAATGTGCTGACAGCTGGATAAGACCACACAAGACCTGAAGTCTGTGGAAAAGTTTCAATCTTTGCTGAAGAGCAATGGTCAGTGACTGAAGGATTAAAAAGAGTGAGTGGCAGGACAGCTTACACTTGGGAATGGATTGGAAGGGACTGGAGGGACGCAAGAGACCCAGTGTTACTGGGTTTGGGGGTGCTGATGTCTTCTCCTGGAGGTGGTTTCTAGGTTCCTTCCATCTTAAGCAAAGAAGTGGTCAGCATAAATGCAAATTGGTTAAGTAAAAGTAGGAAACAAAGTACACCCTACCAGGTGAGGGTGGCCACCATGGAAGAGAGAACACAGTGGCAAAAACTCACTGTGGACTGTCACCCACTCCTCAAGCTGAAGTCAGATCTAAACTGTCTGTCTTAGTCACTTCTTGTTGCTGAGACAAGATACCTGACACTGAAAGTTAAAGAAGGAAAGGTTTATTTATCTCACAGTTTGTAGAAGTTTCAGTCTATAATCAGCTAGCTTCAAGGCTGGGTGGCACATGGCAGAAGAGCAACAGTTCATGGCAGCAGAAGGCAGCAAAAGTGAGTGAGAGAGAGAGAGACAGAGAGACAGAGAGAGACAGAGAGACTTCTTTCTGACTCTTACAGTGTATCCAGCCTACTGGAATTAGGGCCATGCCAATTCAATCAGCAGACTGATTGAGCAATCACCTAGGCTTTATCACAGCACATTTAATCACAGCATTGCCCTATGAATCAATTACACACTCCAGGTTTGGCCACCTCTGAAGGAAAAGCCCCATGAACACATGAGGCTTAGAGGGACAGCTAGACACAAACTGTAACACTGTCCTATTGAAAACCTGCTCAAGTTCTCCCAAGAAGTGCAAAGGTAGGGCTTTGGGATCTGTTTTAAGCATATATCCTGGGATTCTGTAATTAACAGGTCACATGTATTTCCCCGGCCAGCTTTGCCATGCCCTAATACACTGGGTCATTTCCCCTGAGAGACACATATCCCCATAATTCCTTATGGGGTACTAAGGGAGTAGGACTCTCTGTTTTCTATACCTTTTTCTGGCTGGAAGGGGCTGTAAATAATACCTACTGGGGATTAAGTCCTCTCCAACTACCTTGGGGTGTTGTTGCTCACTGGGTCAGTTGAAGAGGAAAAAACCTGTCAGAAGACAATGAAAAAAGGGTTACTGACTACTGAGATGTCTGTTCAAGGGGAAAAAGAAAGTAACTTTACTGTTATGTTGGGGATGGAGAACCCAAATATGAGGAGCAGATCAAATTTACAAACCTCTTTTGGAGGACAAAGTATGGTAAAGAGAGAGCCATAACTCTAGTGAGATTAATCACATAGTGTGTCTAAAGAAAGGGACCTCAATATAGTTGCCCGTTTAAACTGTGGTGAATTAGCATCATTATTGACTCTTTGTTTTTACCCCAAGCAATATTGGTGTCTTGTTTTTTGAAGAGTAGCCTCAGGTCTTCAAGAAATTCTTAGAAACACATTTCTTCTTAGTCCTGTGAAAATTGTAGTGACCATTTCCCACGTAGGATTTTTATAGCATGTCACTGCATCCCTCAAGGAAGGATCAGAATGGTTCCTCAGGAATTGGGAATAAAGGTATAATTTTGAGAGGCTTTAGGGTTGCCCTACTTGCCTGTCTACCAGACTTTCGCCATGTCTCTTTGGGATCCTTTGCAATGAATGACAGAACTGCTTGGGAAGTTAGACTACCTCTGAGAGCTGTAGAATTTCCTAATTATGTTTTCTAAATCATTATGTATTAGTCAGCAAGCTCTTTCTTTCCAGATTGAAGCATGGGCATGTGGCACAAGAAAACATATTTGGAGTCTGTTTAGATATATACCTTTTTGCCTTTTCCTAATAGCAATGCCTGAGTGAGAGATATTAATTAGCTCTGCCTTTGAGTAGAGGTCCCTGGGGGAAGTTGGCTTTAATGACTTCCATGAACTGAAAACTGCATAAGGTGCCTTTTGATGGCCTTCTTGGACAAAACTACTTCCATAAGTGAATCATACCTCCTCTAACTTTTGGAGGGGCAGGTTACTGATGTTGTGCCTGCTTGCATAGGTCTAGGAGATCACATATTCATAAGCGTGGCTAACTTCTGGGCCTGTAAGCATCAGAGAGACAGAATTAAGGGTAGCGCAAGTTTTTCTAATAACTTCAGGAGTACCAAGAGCATGACCTGATAAGTGGTAGGTTGTTCCCCTGTTGATCACAAGCAAACACAGAGCCATCTCCAGAATAGCTCTGACCTAATGGGTAGTCAGGACTTCTAGTTTCTGTTATTTTCTAGTTTCTTGTTAGCTTTAGGGCTTCTTCCATTAGCATAATTGTAGCTACTGCTGTTCTCAGGCAGGGTGGCTATCCAGCAGCACCACAACTAACGTTTTGAAAAGTGTGCTACTGGGCAGAGTTTTTCTCCTAGCTGGTAGGTCAAAGCATCCAGAGCAGTTCCTCTTTTTTCTGATATGTAGAGGAAGAAGGTATCATATTGTAAACTTGCTCAAATTCTCAAAGAGAAGTATACGTAGGGATTTGGGAACTGTTTTGAGCATGTGTCCTGGGATTTTGTAATCAACAGGTCACGCCTACTACCCCAGCCAGCTTTGCCACACCCTAAACTCCAGCCTCATTTCCCCCTGAAAGACACATATTCCCATAATTCTTTATGGGGTGCTGATGGTGTGGAGGTCTCTGCCTTCTATAGCTACTACCATTTGGAAGGGGCTGTCAACCCTACCTACTGGTAAGTAGGCACTCTTTAACTACCTTGGGGTGTTGTGAATTACTGACTCATACAACCCCAGTTGTAAATACCTTAGTATTTTGTTTAAGTTAGTAGAGACAGAAACCTCTTTTTTTTTCCCTGAGAAAAAGAAAACCTTTAAAGCATCTTAAGAACCAAGTCGGCTTTCCTTTGACTCACAGTTACTTGAGTTAAGCTTACTGGATGTTCTTTTGCTCAGCTCAGGCTGTCAGGCATGTGTTCCTAAATTACTTGCATTTTTTAGAAGAAACAAGGAAAGGAAACAAATATGATAGAACCATGTAGATCCAAAATGGGCAGCCAGTCACATGAAAAGACAAGATGACAGCCTGTAATGTGATGAGACAACATGGTGACACTGAATAAGACAAAACCCTGAGAAAGAAATGGCCATCTAGGAGAAAAGTGCAAAAGGGACTTTGAGCTCAAAAGGAGTAAGCTTGGGTAGGTGACTACTCAGGTGAAGAAAATACCACAGAGAACATAGACATGAAGAAAAAAAGGCAAAATAACAGACTCTCTGGCATTTTTGACTTATACCAATGAAATGAATGTAACAGGAGAAAAAGAAAGAAAAGGGGGAGATAAATGTTAAATCAGCCTATAGGTCTCCTACAGCTGGAAGAAAAGCACAGAGGCCAGGTGTTTTTGTCTCCACTCCCACATGGTGGGTATCTTAGCTATTTTTCTCACTGTTGAGACAGAATACCTGACACTCAAAATTAAAGGAGGTAAAATTTGTTTAGTTCACAAGTTGTAGAAGTTTCAGTCCATAATCAGCTGGTTCCGAGGCAGGATGGTGTGCAGACACCCACTGCAGAGGAAAAACAGTTCATGGTAGCCAGAAAGTAGCAAAGTAGCCCACGGAAAAGACAAGCCTTTTTCTGTCCCTTAATTGTATCTGGGTTACTTAGGGGGGTAGCACAGACACCCTTAATCCTAGTTTCCTTGATCTTAGTAATGTACCATTAATTAGTTCCAGGGTCAAACACTCTAGATCCAGACTCCTCTGAAAAAGCCCTATCTATGACCATATGAGGTTTTGGTCAGGGGGACATCTTAGAAAGAAGCCAAAATAGTGGGAAAAGTAGCAGACAATTTCTAACCCCATGAGAAGAGTCTTTTGAGTTCTCCAGCCTAGGAGAGAGGGACAGATAGAAGAAAAAATATGGTGACATTTTAGAAAGAAAGAAGCAAAAATCATGTGCCTAAAGTTCCTTACCGGCTCTCCTGGTTGGCTTGCTAAATATGTTAGCTGCTTTGGTCTTTGCTGGAGGTATTTTCTAGATTCTTTCTGTCATGAGCAAAGAATTGGTCAAGTCATGTGCAAATGGTAGCAGAGTTGTATTAAAAGTAGGAAAAGAAACAGGCTCTGTAAAGAAAGTTTGGGTGAAGTAAAAGTAGGAAAAGAAGCACAGCCTACAGCGAGAGGGTGGCCACATGGAAGAGAGAACACAGTGGCAAAAACTCAGTGTGGGCTGACCTTTTTATCACCCACTCCTCTGGCTAATACCTAGGCCATCTTATGGTAAACTTTCTTGAATTCTTGAGTCAAATTCATGTGGAGGGCTTTGGGAGCTGTTCTGAGTATGCGTCCTGGGATTTTGTAGTTAACACATTATATCTACTTCCCCAACCAGCTATGCAACACCATAATCTCCTGTCTCATAAGGAAGGTAATCAGTGTGTTCCAGGTAAAAGACTGTGGCCCTTTGGAATAGGGTAATGGCTGTAGAAGTGGAGACTGAGAAGCCTTTGGTAAATGAACACAAAGGATATAACGTGGTAGGTACACAAGGGCAAGGGAAATGCCCAAACTTACTCTGAGGTTTGTGTAGTACAATTGCATGGTCTATAGTACCTCTGAAGCTAGAGGAAAATGCCTTCAGCAGGTGCTAATGTGTTCATCTGAGCTTCCTCTGACACATTCAAGGAGATTCTGAATAAGCAGAAGGTGGTAAATAGGCCCTCATAATTTGGTCAAAAGTATGCTTAGTTTTTCAGTACGGATTTTTCATAGGGTTTGTATTCACCACCGATTTTTCAATGTAAAGAACATTTATCTAGTGTCTATGATTGGTTGAGCACTTGTGATACAGATATGGGTAAGATGGGTTTAAGCTCTGAAGATTATCTAAGTACAACATAAAACAGTTGCTAATGAGCAGCATTGGAGTTGAACCAAAAATTGCTACTATAGCAAACAGCAAAAATGAAACTGAAAACGGTGGAGGAAGCTCAATTAATTCTGTCTGGGGCAAGGAATCCACCAAGGTATTGGAGCTCCGAATGATTATGAGGCTTTGGATGATCAAGAGAGGCTGACGTCAAGTGCGCAGAGGTGGAGGGACCAGCATGAGCTGAAATGCGGAGCTGTGTGAGGTAGCATCTGCTCGCTGGCAGTGGTTGCTCTATTTTTACTAAACCCAGGAACCCCCTGTCACCAAGCTTGGAACAATGCCAAGCACCAAGTTCTGCTTTGGTTGATATTGATCTCTATTTCCTGTGCACATAAGCACTTTGCCACCGATACTGCAGATAAGAGATATTATTAGACTGATCTCTTACTCCTATAGCAGCAAGAATTAATTGCTTTCTCTTTGCACTCTTATATTCCTTTATCTTTTATACTAAAATTGTCATTGTCACAGACTATTAGGGTAAACTGCATATAAGTGTCTCATCCAGAGGACATGAATCTTTTAAAGGTTGATTCTCTGCCTTCTACATCTGTACATCTTGTGCCCAGAATAGGGTGTAGTAAGAACAGAAGCAGTGGCAATAGAAAAGTAAACATCTGTGGGATCACACTAAACTGAAGCCAGTAACTTCTGGCTTCAGAGCTGGCCTTGAGGGATCGAATTGAAGGTCCCAGAGTACATGCTGGTGAGGACTGGGAGCAAAAGGAGAAACTGAATTTGAATAATTGAATTTTAAGAAGCAGTCATATGCTTCTGCTGTAACCTGCCCTCACCAGATAACACGGCTCAAATGCAAGTCAAAATGCATTATGTATTTAATGTATCTCCTGGGGTTGTCATCTGAGATAATGGGAAGAGAAGGCAGGGATTATAATCAAAGTGGCAACATCTGAAGACATTTAGCTGGTGGTGAAAGGTCAGGGCATATTGTTAGATATTTAGTCAACCTTATGCTAGAGAAGAGCGGATGTGATTGAGGGGTGTGTGCGTGTGTGTGTGCGTGTGTGTGACAACTTAGAGAGAGAAGAAATTAAAAGAATCAGGATATCTGGGGCAGACATTTACTGAGATTGCAGGAGTTAAATGTCAATTCTGATTATTCCTATGGATCTCTGAGACTTGTTCTTGGAAGAATGAAAGTGCTTTGGGTAGGAGACTGCATTGTTTATCAGTGTCTCCTGAAGTTAGAGGAAAAGGAAATGGGATTTTGTGGAACTTGAGGAAGGGAAGGGAAGATCTCTGACACATGGCATGTACCAAAACATTTTATCTCTTTATACCTCAGCAGAGATACAAGGTAGCTATTAGTATCTGTATTTTGGAGGAATCATAGAATTTTGATAGCATTCTTAGTGTCATTCTGCTCAGAACAGGCAAAGTTGGGATTCAAAGCCAATGTGTGGCTAAGTTCCAAGCCCTTGATTTTCATCACTTGCCTCTCTTATCTTCCTAGATTTTGAGATCTGAAAGAGGCAGGGAACCATTTGTGAAAGATCCTCCTGTATAGATTATTCTTGAATAGTCAAAGGTAAGAAAATATAGGTGTTGGCATAATCTGGAATCATTGGTAGGGAGGGGTAGCTATGTGGCCTGGATGAATTCTGGGCATCTTCTTTGGCATCTTACCAGTAGCACCCCTGTTCCTCGCTGATGCCTGCACTGCCAGAAGAGCTTCCAGCGTGATCTGGAAGTCTCAGCACTGTCCTGCAGACTCCATGCAGAGAAGAGGCCAAATGGAGGGGACAAAGTGGAAGTGGGGAGGTTCAGGACACAGAAGGTTGATAAAACTGTGACGACACCACATTGCAAACTGCTCACTTTTAACGCAGCATTTCCTTTTTTACAGGTAAAGAAACCGAAGTTCAGATGCTAGCACCAGAAAATTTGTTTTAAAAGCAAGTTAATTCTTGTAGTCCTTCCAGAGACCTTTCAGCACTATTTCATCTCTTTGTACATTTCCATTTCCCCCAAAATATGTGATCCATCTCAGTGTTTACTGAGCTTTTCTCTAAGGTAGTTCTCAAATCTAAGGAATTTGATGAGGTTCTAACATGATACCCCTATTAGATATTCCATTACAAAACTAAATCTCTTCCATTACAAAGTAATATATTCTCATTATAAAAATTTTTAGAACAAACATAAAATGAATAGAAGAAAAAGACTATATGCTCTTTCATCCAGTTGCAGCCATTCTTAATATTTCAGTGAGAGTGTCCCCTCTGGTCTTTCTTTCAAATGCATCTTTGCTTTCAAGTTGCACTGTGAAACTATTTGAACAGAAGAGTTTAGAACTGAACTGCAGGCATTCAGGCCTTGTGTTTGGTTCTGTGAATGTACATACTGTGTGTGCGCGTGCGTGTGTGTACGTGTGTGCATACATGTAGATGTGTCTCCACACCTGTAGCAGGAGAGGATAAGAAGGAGAGCTTGAAGGATGGAAGGAACCTAACCCAGCACCTTTGAAACCTGTGATGTGGTTACCATGTAGGTCTCTGAGCCCAGGGCTGAGTACCTTCCTGGGCGAGGGAGGGCCCAGCACTGCCAGGTACTTAACATGGCTCCTATTCATTGGGTGTCACTCAGATGGTGACCGTGTGATCAGATGGTGGCGGGATAATCACAGTGTCTGTTTCTGCTATCTGCACTCAACAAACTGCTTAGAAAACAGGAAACAAGAAATAAAACCCCTCCCTTACCCCCCAAAAAATCAACTAAGAGGAATCTGACTCCTTGGGGAACTCACCAAAGGCATTTTGTGACTGGTCAGTGTTAGGTTTATTTTGGCGCAAAAAAGAGGCAAAAAGAAAGAGGCCTTTATAGAGGAAGTGGAGAGGAGTGCACAGTTCACTGGGGTTGTCCAGCTCACTGGGTTCCTCTGGCTGGAGACAAAGCGGGCAGAGGTTTATAGAAACTCTGGCCAGAGGTGGAGTTTGGGGGCAGGTGTTGATGACATGGTAGGGACTAATTGGAGTTTTCTTCCTGCTAGTGAGAAAAAGAAAGAGGAAATTGTAATCAGGGCTGAGGGGAAAAGAAGAAGGAAGTGGTCATCAGAAAACAAGCTGTAGTTTTGGCCCTCGGCCATGTTAGCCCACCACCATAATGTTCAGCAATTTATACTCAGGCAGAAACCTTTCCGTCGGAGACTGAGCAATTGAGGGATCAGGAGCCAAGTGACTGCATCTTCCAGGAGAAAGAAAAGTGGCTCTGGTGTCATCTGTACTCCTTTAGGTGTCAGGGCTGGCCAAGGAGCAGTCCTCCGGACAGCACAGCCCCCGCAGCCTCTCTGGCCATCTGCACTGTGTTTTCCACTGACCATTCTGACGCTTGCCACTGTAGCCAGCTGTCTCTGTCAACCCCATCGGTTCCCATGTCTCACGCTCTTGCTCTCTTCCCATCACACAGAAGACTTCTGTTAACTAGACACCTTTGCATTGAGGCGGGGGGTTCCTGGTGGTTACAGCCTCCGTTGGCTAAAGCTGCCGGTGGCTGTCTGGGGCTTCAGACATTTTAAAGATCAAAATCAGGGAGGGGAAAATATCAAACCACCTTTTGAAGCTGCTGCAGCAGCTTTCTTTGGAGTGCCGAGTCTCTTTTCCACCTGCAGCCCCAGGCTCTGTCTGACCCAGGCTTTTATGCACTTATACTCCAGAACATTTCCAAAAATATATACCACTCTCACAAAAAGTCATCCATGCCAGTGTCCCCCGAGCTGGAAGAGGCTGTACACATGCTCCAATACTCCTGCTTCTGGAAGAGAAGAGTGGGAGGGCAAGGGAGTAGCAGGTTGCAAAGGTCGGAAGTGAACTTTATGGCTCTCTCAAACCCACTTTGAATCAACTGGAGCCTGCTGGGTACAGTGAGGGTCCTCTGTATGCCCCCTTGAGATGACCAAGCACCTCTGGGAAAGATGGACTCCCCTGGGAAGGATGGAGTCCCCTGGCTAGAAGGATCTCTCTGGGTAGAATGATGCCCTCTGGGTAGAATGGAGACCTCTGGGTAGAATGGGGACCTCTGGTGGAACTTCTGTCTGAGAAGAATGGAGCCCTTTACCATTCTATCACTCTACCAGAGGGTTCCATTCCTCTCAGGGGACTCCCTTGGACCCAGAGGGTCCCATTCTACCTTGAGGATTCCATTCTACTCAGAAAATGCCACTTACCCAGAGATCCATTCTACTCAGGAGATGCCATTCTACCCAGAGGCCTCCATTCTAACTGCGAACTCCTCTGGCAGAGATTCTGTCTGACAACCATTGTGATGACCATAGTGTCCAGTGAGGAGTCCAGGATCTCTAGACAAAAGAGTAATTCAAACGCCTCCAGTCACTTATTGAAGTGATCTTGGGCAAGTTACTTAACCTTTCTGAACATGAGTTTCCTTATCTATGAATTGAGACTAATGATACCTCTATTCTATTCATAAGAATTAGGTTAGCAGCCGGGCGTGGTGGCGCACACCTTTAATGCCAGCACTTGGGAGGCTGAGGTAGGCAGAGCATTGTGAGTTCGAGGCTGGCTTGGGCTACAACCCAAGCACAAGGCCAGCCTGAGCTACATAGTGCGATCCTGCCTCAAAAAACCAGGGCCGGGAGTTTGGCTCAGTGACTTAAGCACCTGTCTGGCAGGTGCGAGGTTGTGAGTTCCATCCCCCGTGCCAGAGGAAAAAAAAAAAAAAAGAATTAGGTTAGCAACATATGCTCAGAGCCTAAAAGAGTAAATGCTAGGTTGGTTCATGGATGTAAAGCAGTTGTAACCATTACTACCATGTCCACTGTATTACTACATCTTTCTGTACCTTGATTTCCCATCTAGTTGAGCCTTGATATGATTGCTAAGCTTTGCTTACAGAAATCTATGGATTCACAGGCATGAGAAAAAATAGCCAGTGAGTTTCAGATCTCAGTGCTAGGAGCTCTCCTCCCATTCCATGAGCCAGGCACAATTCTAGGTAGGCTAGCACATGCCTGAGCTGCCTATGGGTCCACTTAGAAGGACTTTATGCCTTCCAGAATTTCTCCTCAGTTTGACTGGCTCACGCCTGAACTCAACCACTAAGGATTCCTTTCTTTCTCACTGAAAATGCAATCTCTGTTAAAGAAAAAATTCCCCAGAGGGTGATGTAATGTCAGGCATTGGATGCTTAGGAAGGATGCTGACTTGGGTGGGTGAGGGGATGAATGATGGTTGTTTGAATGTCAAAGAGTCACAGAGTCATAAATTCTGAAAGCTGGGTCCTGAATTTTAAGAATTGTCTCCAGGTCGTACATACCCACATTTTTCCTCCCAGCTTCATAATGAATTTTTAGGTTCACTTTAACTCTCTGGAATTGGAGGGTGGGGTGGAAACCCTAAATATCAATCAATAGTGTAAACAGAGTTGAGACTTGATATTAGGAATGTGCTTAGCTTGTGCTAACATGGGGTACTTTGTCCCTCCAGCTACCAGTGTAGGGGCGGGGCCAAGTTGGTTTTGCTTAGTTCACCCACTGGCCAGCCTGGTGTGCCTCCCTTGGAGCATGCAACTGGGCCTGGTCACAGGTTGTGTCTCACAGTGACAGTCTGTGAATTAAATGCTCACCTTCTCCCATGCATGCTGAATGCTACAAATGCCAGACAGTCAGTACAGGGACACTTGCAGGTTTGCTCTGATATCCAGTCTGAGTCCTGCTTCCTCTCCTGCTGGGATAGGGATGAGATTAGAGCAGATGGAGACAAGCCTTTCTGAAAGGTGTTTTAGATGCAGCTCTCTGCTTGTCCACATCCCTAACCCTCAAGTTTAGCACACAGATACGTGCAGAACATGGAGAATTCCCCAGGAGCTGACTCCAGGTGTTAGCGGAAGTCACTGACTCTGCAGTAGTTCTTGAATCTTTTCTGCCTGCCTGGAGCTGTGCTGGTTATTGAGAATCATGCACTCGTGACCTCCCTGTGCTGGATGATGGCAGTGAGATGAGGTGAGGGGTGTGGAAACATGGTTAAAAGAGAGAGTAAGAGGCCCTGGCTTCAGGGACCTCCCACAGTGGTGGGGTACAAGGCTGGAGAAGCCCATTAAATGGCAAGAGAATCATACACAAACCTGTGGGGGTGGACAGGCTGCCTGGCAGACAGGACACACCCTGCACTGTCAGAGGGCTTCTTACCAGAGGGACTAGCCTGCACAGATGATACCAAGGGCCTCTTCAGGCAAAGAGAGTGGATACAATCAAGTGAAGATGGGGTGGAGGTACCAGTGTTGTAGGCAGCTGAGTTAATTAGAAATATTATAGTCAGACAGGGCTGGGCCCTCAAAGGAGCCAGTGCAGAAAGCCAGATACCCTGCATCCTTGGAGGAGACAGACACTTTTGCTGCAGGCCAGATCTCAAGACAAAAGGCAAAACAATTGCAACCACACCCTAAGTATAAACATCCGGGATTGATATTCTAAATAGGTATAAATCACCTTGAGCAAGCCAGAAGGAACCATTAACCCAAGCCCTTACCAGCAAAGACCCTATTCTGTATTCATGCCCACTTGCTATGTGACTGACCTCCCCATTTGATACCGATTTAATCATTTTTACATGAGTAGTTATACTCGTAATCTTAATGGCTGACCATAGTTCTGTCTCAGTTCATGCCTGCCTGCTGTGGGAGTTTCCATTTCCCCCCACTTTGGGCCCACCTCACGATTTTTACTCTATAAATGTCCCTAGAAAAGACAGCGTCTTTGGCAACACACTCAGATCCCTTCGGTCTCTCTCTTAGACCACAGCTTTCTTTCTCTCAATAAGGATATTCTGCTGTTAACCTCCATTGTTCCTAAGATTCATTCTTCAATTTTAGAGAAAATGAACTCTTACTGGGCATCTAGTAGGTTGGGAGTTTCCTCCCCTATGTCACCGGGGTGGAAGAGTCCCTGGCTGAGGCCTGAATCATGCTGGCCTTAGGTGCCAGGCAGGAGTCCTGGGCTAAAGGCACTGAATCCCAGGTGGGACAGTTTGGACCTGACATGTTAGACGAGAGTAAAGTGAGCCAGATTATTCTACTGATATTTATTATGGGCTCCCTCAGTGCCAGAAGCATGGCTGTCTGTTGGGATGAAAGGGATTAAGAATGCCAGTGAACTTGAGGGACAGTCTGTGTTGGGATGGAGGGGATCTGATCTAGATCCAGGGTGGGGAATGACAAAAGATGCCTCTAAAAGTGACGGCCTGGACCTTTCTATGACTGAGAAAGAAGAAGAGGAGAAACCAAGAGATGTTTTCCCCAAAAGATGAATCAGCAGGTCTTAGCACAGCACTGATGGACCTGTGACTCCCCACAGGGAGAATCATGTGAAATGTTTCTTTTTATTTACTTTTCTCCTGTGCTGTAAAGGAAAACGTCCCCTAAAACCTCCCCAGATGAAAGGCAGAGTTCCAGGTCCCTGGGCCTGTTGCTTTGTGCTGTGACACTCCCTGCACAGCAGTGTCACCACTTCCATGACACAGAAAGCTCAGAGCAACACTGGCAGGTGCTGCCTTAGAGGGGTCCACTGGAACCCCAGAAGCAGTTTAGAGGCTTAGCATCTCTTGGCCTGGTGCAAGTGTGTGTGTGAAGGAACTTGATTTTTGTTTGTTTAGAGAACAAAGGGAAAGAGAATGGACAGGAATCCAAAATGCAGTCATCTTTCATTCATTCAACCAATGCTTAGGAAGGATCAATTTTGTGCGAAGTATCAGCAGCTCTGTGTAGTACATGATCCAAGTCTCTGGGTGCCGAAGATTCTAGGGACATTTCTTTGAAGCTGCAAAACCCTCATCCTTTAGCCTTATTTGCGCCCCTAGCATTCGGTATTGGCTCTGTAAACGGACACATGGGTTAAGGAAGGAATAAATGAAGAGGGGCAACTGAAGGCTGGAGAACTCAGAGACACCTCCCGAGGACGTGGGCTGTGATTAGCACACAGCGTTAGCAAGCAGTAGATGTACGAGATGAAGATTCTCCAGGTGCAATAGGGCCATGGAAGCAGAGAAGTGAGGATAAATTTGGCCCCTGGAGGGGACAGGAGGAGCTGCCTGATGAATCCTGACTGCTTATCTACGGCTTCATATATTCAGCAAATGTGGTCTATGTCTTATCTGATCTCCCTTACAAACCCCTGTATCCCCGGAGTGGTGGCAAAGAGATTAATGTTTAATCTACCATGGCTTAAAGTTTAGTTCATTCTGTTAATTTCAACATTCCCTGAAGGCGATTCTCAGAATTTGGGGATAATAGTGTCTCCCGTTGTTTCTTGCTCTTTTTTGAGACAGCACCTGGAGTGTGGTGGCTGGGCGTGGGGGACTTGCTTGGCTGGAGGACAGCACAGGAAGGTTTTTATGTTGTCTCCAGGGTCCTCTGGCTGCAGGATGTGCTGCTGGCCCCTGGTGCCCTGGTGATGAGGCCATGGCTGGTGTCCCTGTCTAGTTTTGGTCACGGTCCACAGCTGTTCCTAGCTAATTTTCTCCTCCTGCCCCCATGCAGGCCTGGCCCCCAAGTCTACGCCACGTCTCTATGGCAGGTGGGTTGGAAGACTGCCCAGCAGCCTTCTCGGTCTCTGTCTCTGAGACTGGCTGAGATCGGGTGTTGTGATAACTTCCAGGTCCCATCTGTGTCAGTGGGATGCAAGGAGATGCAGACAGAGCGCAGGCAGAGTGAGCGCACGGATGTGGACTGGGAATCCTCTGCACAGTACCCCTCCCCACTGGCAAGAGCAACACCAGAGCAAAGGCAGGAAGCCCTCTGACCAAGCCCAGCTTCCCTTCCCTGTCTCTGCTCCTCTCTTTGCCCTCTTTCCCCGCACCCCTGGCTCCTCTGCCCACCCAGGGCTTAGTGGTCGTGGCTAACGTGCAGCCCTCCTCCCCCATGGGAGGGACCCGAGAACTGAGATTCTAGGCTTCATTCTGGCTGAATGAAGAGCAATATTAAGGCTGCTTCACTTGTCTGGATGCTCACTATTATTTCTAACCAATACCTGACTCTTAATACAAATGGATTCCTTGGAGTCCTGGAAAAGTTGTTTTGTTTTGTTTTGTTTTAAAGGAAGCAAAAAGGAAAGAACAGTCCATTAAAGCATATCACAGGTGTCTTATTAGTTTCAGTCTTCAAAAGTGCCCTGTGCCAACATGCACATGATAGAGCCGAGGTACGGAGAAGTCAGGAGACTTGCTCAAGGTCCCGCATGGAGCGTGGAGCGGACTGGGAACCGAGGCCCAGGTCTTCACTTCCAGACATCCTGCTCCTGCTGCTCCATCGTGGCGTGCTGAGGTGAGGCCCCAGCCAGGGCCTGTGGTGAGGGAGGAGAGCAGGGCTAGCAGGCAAGCACAGACAGCGACCACGGTGGGAGCACTGGGAGGCCAGGCTGGTGGAAAGACAGCAGGCTGGGAGCAGCGCTGCAGGAGAGCTGCCGGAGCACATCTCAGGGGTTTCCTCCCCCGGGAAGCCAGCAGGTGATGCGCAGCCCACCCCTCCGCTTCTTGCTTGATCAGGGAAGATGTGTGTGTGGTCTTTGCCATCTGCCACCCTTTGGGGCACGCGTTCTGCCCAGTGGTGCCCCAGGCACCTGCGTGCTGTGGAGAGACAGGCACTGTATAAATGCTAAGCAGATGAGGCTGCGCCCATCCCGGGATAAATAGACCCTCGGCTCCTGCTGTCACTTCCGTGCCTTTTGTCAACACAGGCTCATCTCCCAGAAGGCGAAAATGTGGGTGCTGCTTCTCCATTTATTTTTGTGATTTACTCAATCTTGGTAGCAGAATATTGTTTCGTGTTTTTATTGTTGTTTTATTTCTTCTTGGTGTTATTGATTTCTCTTTTTTTTTTTCCAGAAGGACTTTATGGTTCATTATTTTAATTTCCTGAATTCATATTCAGAAAATGGGATGTTTTTCTTCCTATTGCTCTTCCAAAATAACAATAATAACCATCATTTGTCTAACACTTTTGTGTGAATTATCTCATAAAAATTCATTTGAGCTGGACCGAGATGAAATGGATCTCAGTCCTGTGTTGATTCCGTGGCCTACTCACTGTGCGACCTTCGGCACATGACGTGGCCTCTCTGAGTCCTGGCTGTTTCATTTGTACAATGGGCATCAGGATAGATCTGCTCTTTCCAGCACAAAGGCCGTGTGCAGAGTGAATAGGATAATTTATATGAAAACTTGAGGTCGGTATTGATTCTGAGATGAGATATTTGAAGCACAGAAAAGCTAAGTGGGCTGCTCTGGAGCTGTGGGTTATAAGCAGCAGAGGCTGTATATAAAGTCGGGGCTTCTGACGACAGGCGATCTCTCTGTGACCCGCAGCTCTGACGGATGCTTAGGATGTGGACCGCTAACAGGAAAGTCAGTGCTATAAAATATAGAGACACGATCCATGGACACTAACTAGCCACCCTCCTCGGACATCACTGTGTGAACTCGCATGATCCAGCAGCCCTGCAAGGCCACTGTTATCATGATCACTTTATGGAGATTTAGTTCTTCAAGGGCCAAGGTCAGATGGCCCCACAGACTCATGGCAGGACCCAGGCCTTGAGCCAGAAGCCACTCTGCCTGCCTAAGATCACAGCTGTTCCAGAGCTATGCAGATAGGAGCAGACCTCACCCAAATCAGTTCAGGGGCAGATTGGTGTGGGAGACAATTTGAGTGACTCCCCTTGAATGCAGATCAATTGCTACAACTTTGATTATATTGAGACTTATTTCCTTATATTGATATATATATAGAGCTGACTATGGTATTTCTTTCTCTCTCCAATTGACTCTAAGCATTGCAAATAGGCTAGCCGGGGTACTGGTGTGTAATCTCTAAAGCCATCAGACACTGCCCTGTTTTCTCGCACAGTGATCTCTATAAAATATATAGACACAGTGGGATGGTAGAGCCAGTGAGCTCCAAGAATGTCGACTGGGTATGAGCCTCGAGAAAGAGGCTATGAGTTCCCAGGGCATAAAAGTTTACATATCAGAAACTAAGGTACTGGTATGTACTCTCTGAAGCCATCAGACAGTGTCCTGTTTCCTCGCATAGTGACCTCTGTAAAATATATAAAGCACAGCAGGATGGCAGAGCCAGTGAGCTCCAGGAATGTCCACTGGGTATGAACCTCTAGAAAGAGGCTGTGAGTCCCCAAGGCATAAAGTTTACATATCGGAAACTGAAGTAGCAGCCTCCTAAGATAATTCAGTTGCTATCTTGATTGGTTTATGCAAATTGATTCCTCTGTATATCTTTATCTCTGCATTTTGCAGAGATGCCTTTTTTACTACCTGGCTAGTTAGCTCAAGTGACTCACGTAGTTCCAGCCATCCTCACTGTCACTCATGCTTGAGCCACCCCCTTTCTTCACAAGATAATAAATTCTGGGAGAGGCGTAGGATCAAGGCCTTTGTCCACATGTCCTCACGAGGATTGGACTCAGGAATCCCTGATTGCCCTTAACCTTGAATATGTCTTGGTGTCTTTACTCTCACCGTGGGTTGCATTGGAGGTGGTAGATTGGAATTAACTTGCTGGGATTCCAATAACGTCTCAGTGGGATTATAAATATAACTTCTTGGATTGTGAGGAAGACTAGAGAAAGGACCACAGTACTTGGATTACCGTAACCAATACTTGGGATTACAATAGTTGGGACCCAGCTGGGAGCCTTTAAAAGAAAGACGAGGGCCGTGGTTATTCTCAGGTGACCTGGCTGGTCTCAGGGACCGCATTTGGGGAACAGGACCTTAGACAACCACAGGCCCTCCTGGAGTCTGGTTCCTCTGCCTGCCGTTTCACCTGCCTCTGAGCTGGGAAGACCCCGGTCTGGGCGGGAAGACCCCGGTCTGGGCCTGGAAGCCCTGCAGGTCCATCCCCGGGTCTCTGCACAGCGCCGGGTGCCTGGGAGACCTGGGCGCCCTCCTCTGCCCCCGGGGTCTCAGGGCTGCAGCAGGGCTGCGGGGGAGGCTGCGCCCAGCCCTGGCCCTCCCAGACGGCTTTTCCTTCAGCAGTTGTTGTTTTCTTCCGCTGCCGCCTTCTCATCGCCTTGTACTGACAATAGTCGTAAATAACCGCAGAGCTGTAGAGAAATCATTTTAACAGCAGAGAGTCAAATAAATACATTAGACCTGACAGCTTCACTACACGGAGTCCATTTGTATGTGGTGGCCAGCAGCTCCGGCGCCTGCGCTGAGCTCTGTGGCCACGAGAGGGCGCGCGAGGCCCGTGCTGCGCGAGGCCGGCCGGGTGCCCGCCCGCAAGCCCGGTCCCCAGCGTTAGTTAGGCTGTGGGCGGAGGAAGCCGACCCTTGCCTCCGCGCCCCACCCCAGCAAATGGGGCAGATCAGGTTTTAACTCGGCTGCACGTGGGGCTCTGCTGCCCTCTCGCCAGGGCTCGCAGTCCAGGCGCCAAGCGACCGCTTCCTAGAGGAAGACAGGGCAGCCAGGAGCTGGCGGGGCGGGCTGGGAGCTCCAGGCTGCCAGGGCTCACAGCGGAGAGTGGCCGCTGCTGCAGCCGCGGGGTCAGGGTGGCAGGCGGGGCTTCCCGGGAACAGGAAGCGTAACCAAGCGCTCAGGTGCTCGCCGGTGGGTTTTGAATTTTCTTTGCAGACTTTCTAGAATCTCGTCAGCATACCCTGGATCTTACTCCCTGGTAAATCCCTAGGACCCATCAGGATGCTGGCTACCGGGGGGTCCTGGTGTCAGTTGCTTGCTTAAAAGGACGCATGTCAGGCATGGTTAGCAGCTGCCTTGGGCCTGTGGTCATGAGGTGACTATTTCCTGTTCTCAAAAGGGAGTTTACACCACAGCAGGTCAGCTGAAAGGAAATGCCTTTGACAATACCGTTATGAGATGCCATAAAGATTTCAAACGTAACTGTTGTCTTTCTCTTGGGGGCAGATTGGATCTGCTCATGTGACTGGCTCTTGGGAGAGGGTGCCTTTCTCTTTCTTTGAGGGGGACCTACGGAACCCCCTGCTTGGCACCGTGGGTGTTGTTTGTGTGTCTGGAGCATTTGAGTGGTGTCCCTGCCACCATTCCCAGGGACAGTATGTTGGCTGAGAAGCCCGCAGCTGGCCTAGGCTGTTCTGAGCGGGGCAATGTCCCACGGCCACAGCAGATTGTTCCGCAATGGGTGTCTGATGCTTGCTGTTGACCTGAGTTTGTCTCCTGGCGTCTGACATAGAGAGTGGCGAGAGGTCAGTCTGCCCTCGGGTTCCAAATGGAAGTGTTCTGGGCAGCCATGTTTCTGATCTTAGGGATGAGAACACAGAAGAGACGGCCTTGGGTCACACATGTGCTTGCCAGGGCCGGGGTGTGTGAGAGGGGAGTGAAATCTGCGCCCTGTACATACTGAACTATTGACGCTGCAAGTCCCTGCTTCTGGTTGATTTTGAAGCCTCACTTCATCTCTGTTCTTGAGCTCCCTGATATACATATGTACTTCTGTATTTTCCCTTGAGTCTCACCCCCAGAGTCTATAAATCCCATGTTCCAGGAATGTTCTTGTAAGGTGCAATCAAAGGACACAGTTAATCATAGCACATGAAGCAACTACCAGTGAGACCCTAATCAGCTTCCCAGCTCCAGCTCCCAGTTGGCTTTATCAGAAGTTGTTGCTGCCAGAAAGAGGCTGTGTGGCTTTTCCCTTTGGTACTACATGCATGTCCTCTGTGCTCAGAATTCTGCAGGCTTCCTTCACCTTCTTCACCCTCTCACAAGTTGTCCCCTTTCTTCCAAAGCTGTTCCAGTGGTCGGGGCAGAGTTACTGGTTTCCACAGGACTTCAGCACTCTGTTCAGTCCTCTCAAAACATGGTCTAGTCATCCCCCGTTCTACAATGCCCAGCTCACTGGAGCACTGAAGCTGTGTTTGTGCAGGGAATGTGAGGCCTGAAGTCCTGCCCAGAAGCCAGGAAGTACAATAGCTTCCCAAGGAGGAATGGTGACATCACAGTGAAGGATTTGGGACCCCACAGGGTGAACATGCCCTAGGGAATATTTCCATCTTTGTCCTATCTTGTTTAACTGTCACCCTTGTTACAGATTACATGTAAAATGTCCCCCCAAAATCTCATGTTTGGAAGGTAATCGGATCATGGGGGCACCATGCTTATTGGTAGATTTATTCATTGATGAGTTCAGTAGCTGATTGTGCTGTTTGTAGGTGGGACCTGTTTGGAGGTGGGCAACTGAGGGGGCATGACTTGGAAGGGTACATTCTTGTCTTCAGCTCCTCCTCCTGCCCTTTCTGCTTCTAGGCTTTCATAGCATGAGTAGCTTCCCTCTGCCAGGCCTTTCCACCATGCAGTTTCTGTGTTGGGGGAAGTTGACCATGGATGGAACCGTCTGAAACTGTGAGTTAAAATAAGCTCTCCTTTAAGTTTTATGTGTCAGATATTTTGTCCCTGTGATGGGGAAGTTGACTAATACAACTTCTTTCTGCAGCACATGGTGGAACACACACACACACACACACACACACACACACACACACTGACGCACTCCTGGCCACTTTCTTTTTACTGCTTTAGTCTCCTCCTGTTGTTTGGCCCTGGCTCATACCTCAGTATCTTCCAAACTGTTCAAACTATTGTACTCAAAACCTCCTTCCAGATCTCATTGCCAGAGGCAGAAGAGAAAATAAAAAGAATAAAGGAGGGAGAGGAGAGAGGAAGTGAGAGAAAAAGTAATATCCAATTTCAACATTTTGTTCTTTGCCATCGAAAATTCCGGAGGCAGCAACTGTACAATTTGTATGTTTTGTATCATGTCTGCTTCCTTGTGGGAGTTTCATAAATTGATGATGATAACACAGCACGTTTCTTTTAAGTCCTTAGACATTCAGTCTTTATTGCTTTATGAAGTCTGCTCGGGGCACAGATGAAATGAAACTAGTGAGATTTTGCTCCGTCCATTTGGCAAATTCCATCTCAGAATCTGCACCTGCTATGCCCCTTGCATTCTGAAGTAACAAGTCACGTTGCTAAAGGGCCCTGAGGTCAGCCCTGGGAGGTCCAGGATGAGGGTGACCCAGGAGAGATCAAACAGGGTCACCTCAGGGCCTGCTGCAGAAGAAGGAATTCCCTTAAGAATTATTCTAGGAAAGCAGTCATGGCTTTCTAAAACCACCCACCTGCAATTAAGATATTTTGAAAACTATGCAAAAACCATTTTCCTCCAGGCCTATAATATATAAATAGCAGGGTTTCGTGTGGAAGTCATAACATTCACCTGCTCTATTTAATTATTGGAGTACAATGATTTTTCCCCCACAGCTGAATAGCTGCACTAATGGGAATATTGCACTGATGGACAAACTCTCTCGACCACTGTGTTTTTGACTTTCCTGTTGATTTCCTGAAATACAAATGCGTGTTGTGTGTAGCTTGCTCCAGAAAACAATGAGTTCTGAGCCTATCATTACCTGCCAAAAGGGGGCAGGCTCTGAACTTCAGGCCAGGGAAAAAACCTTCAATTGTTAATAAAGGTAATCAGACCTTTCAGACTGAGTTAGAAACCCATGAGACAGATGAAAATAATCTCAGACAAGTGGATTTTCAGTTCTTTTACCTACCTTGAATTCCCCCCCACAATAACACCCCCAGCACACTTGCTCCCGCACATACGCCATTTGTTCTCTTCCTAAATGAAATAATTTATTCCTCAAGTGCAAGGGTGACTTAACTCATGCTGGGTATATGCAAATGACAAGATGTGACTGGTTGCTTTTTGTGAAGCGAGAACAGGCTAGACTCCTGTGGTGTGAAGCAAGCATGGAAATACTGTGCCCACAGCGGCCAGCCGGATAGCTTTGGCCTTTCAGCTGCGGGCTCCCCATGGTGGAGCAGCTTCGGGTCCCGGAGAAGCTGAGTTAAAGTGATGCCTATCACTTGTTGAGTATCTTAAAATACTGCCATTGGCTCTAAGATCGTGTGTAGCAACTGTTTTTATATAGAGTGGATGCAAATGAATCAGCAGGATATCATGTACGCATTGTTCATCACGATAATGAAGTTGCATTATGGCTGGGCTTGGTGTGTGTGTACATTCACTTGTCAAATAAGCTCCTGCATGCAAAAGAGCTTTACCCACCCTACAGTGCTTTGTAAACTACAAAATGCTGTAGACACACGGGTTTGCCATTATCAGGCTTGCGATTATGAATCCCTGAAGGGCAGACGATACAGCAGGAAGACCTGGAGTGCCCTCAGATGGAGCAAGCTGGGCTTGAAATCAGAAATGAGCTTGAGATTTACTGATTTTATTATCGGGAATAAATGCTTGGAGACAGAGGGGGATCGTTTATGACCGCAGTTAATATCTTACTCGGAAAAGGCATGTCGTGTTGTCTGCCATCTAGTGGCAAGAGAGTAGATTTGCCATTCCCTGCAGTCCTGGGAAATGATTTAGGGGATGTCTGAGGACAGCTGGTGAGGAATGGGAAAGCCGTTGGTGGCCTGGCGGGTGCAGGAGTGAGACAGTGACTGTCGTCCTTGCCTCCTCCAGCCTAGGGACCTGACCTCAGGCTCTGCCGCGGCTGTAACCCGCATCTCCGCCAGGCAAATCACAAGAGCGCTGTGGGTGCTGAGACATTAAGTAAGAATAACGGCAGAAACTGCTGGATGGTGATGGTGCTATTCAGAGGCACTAACAGCTCTAACGGCAATGCCAGGCTGCTTCTCCTGCTCCTCTGAGCTCTGGTTAATAAACACGAAAAGGGTTAGAGAGGGAGAAGGAGGTGCCCAGGAGGTTGAGAGTAGAGTGCAAACCCCTTCCTTCCTTAACACTTCCTTCCAGAGAGGGCAGAATTTCTACTCTGCATTTGGAGCACCCTCAGGGGCCTCTCTGTCCAGGCCTATGTCCGGCCGCAGGGTCGCTGTCCTGTTGGCCACTGGTGAGTCTGTGGGAGCTTCCCAGGGAGTCTGCGTGGTCGTTCTCGATGCAGTAGGAAGAGAATATTTGGCCTCTGTCCCTGGTTGCTGGCACAAAGTTCCTAAAACTCTTGTAGTTTCCACAGGAAGAAGGGTGCTAGGCAGTTTTTTGTTGTTTGCAACAAGCCGATTCCAGTGGTGGCTGGCGTGATGCTAATGAGGTGACCATTCTGGGTACGGCTGGTGGCCAGGGGACCCATCCAGGCACTAGTCCGAGGACTGGAACTGTCAGGCTCGCCCCTCAGCATGAGTGCAGTCCCCCTGGCCAGTGACTCCATCAGTGATCCCTGCCACCTTTTGGAACCTCTGTGAAGCCCCCAGCTGGCTGTTATCAGGGGCTCTCAGATTGTGCAAGCACCCAGGTGATAGGGCGGGGTGCAGTCCAACCCCACTGAGACAGAGGCTCCCGTGTTTGGGACCTGTTGAAATTCACCCACTTCGTTTGCCTGTTCACTTGTATGCTTTATCATAGCTTTGCTATTTTATTTAATTTATTTTGCTTTATCCATTTTATATTATTTTGGGGACAGAATCGCCCTATGGAGTCAGATTGATCTGTAACTCACTATGAAGCCCAGACTGGCCTTGAGCTCAAGATCCTCCTGCCTCAATTTCCTAAGTACTAGGATTGTAAGTGTGCCAGCCAGTGTATTTCCTTGGGTGCTGGGAGCCATTCTAGCACTTGTCAAATCTGAAGAGAAGCTTGTGTGACAGACTCCTCTTCTTGTGTCTGGCTGAGTTAAGCACAGGTTGCACCCCTGGGCCTGCCATTAGCATCCCACGTGGTGCGACTGCAAGGAACTGAACCCTAATGAGTGGCATCTCCTCACTCCTGCTGGTGTCCATGGTCCATGGCTGAATGACACCCAGTTAGAGTCAGGAGAGTAGAGAATGGTGTGGAAAAAGAGGCCCCTGTTAGGATGTAGGGAGAATTGCAAGTAAAAGCAACTCATCTGTGAAAGATAAAGAGAAAAAAATGGAGGCAGTATCTGCTTAAATATTGAAAACTTCTTTATCATTAATAATTTAAGTGACAGATTAAGTGATTCAAAGTCACTGATAAGTACTAACACTTCAGCATACTTCTGCATCGTAGGCCTTTCAGATGCATTACCTCAGGCTAGTCCAACAATGACACCCTTGGTATGTCAGGACAATTCCTGTGCCCATTTTATAGCTTGAGAAACAGAGAACTGAAGAGGCTAAAACGTTTGGAACTGAGATCCAAGCCTAAGTTTTGCTCACTTAGACTTCCCGCACCTTGGAGACTTTGTCTTTCTAGCACCAACCATTGAACACTAGAATGTTATACCTGCCATTCCAAGACGGAAATTTTTCTACAGGGGTGGCTCCCAAATCCTAGGCCTTTCTCATTGGCTGTATTGAAATCATTTAAGAAACCAAAATCAAAATCAGCCCCAAACAAACAAACAACAACAACAAAAAAAAAAACCCCCCCAAACAAAACAAAACAAAAACTAAACAAAAAAAGTTATGAGAGCCCCCCCCAACATTCTGCACCCAAGGCTTCTGTTAAAAGCCCCCCACCTGTTGCTGAAGTCCAGTTCTGTGGGGTATCTGCCCCAGAGCTTCTCCATGCCTCCCAGCAGGAGTGGAGGCAGAGAGGAGAGGGAGCTGACCCATCATCTGGTCATCCAGAGGCCTGGAGGAGGAGCCTGACCAGCACTCTGCACCCCATTGTCTCAGGGCCTGGCTGTCAGAAACTACCAGGCCCCCTTTTATTAAGGGAGCACAGAACATAGATGTCCAGTTCTTTCATTTTCAAAAAATCAAAATACCAAGCAGTGGTGCACACAGAGCCAGCACTTGCTCCTGTCTGTCTCTCTCTCCACACCACCCCTTCTCCCGACCCCAATCAACACGGTTACACTTTAGGCCAAGTTTAGCAAAACCTTAGGGGCTCAGCATCTGTGTGTCCCTTTATAACAGACTACAGAGGTGAGTGGCACCAGATATGGTTCACTGGTCCTCCAGTCTCTGGCCTGGAAACTCTGGGGAAAGGTAGGCAGGAGACGCCCAGGAGGAGGGCGGCTGTCCGCAGGGTGGATGGAACCCCATGCTATCCTGGAAATGACCCCCAGGTGAGGGATACCGCAAAGTGCGGTCCCCCACTGCAAGGCTGAGAGAGGGCAGTGCCTTTGCCTCTGTGCTCTAGGTGTCAACAGGCCATTATCGGAGGGAGCTGGGTGTCTGTGTGTAGCTAGCGTTTTTGCTTCCCATTAAAGTGAAAACGTTTATCTGGCCAAATGAAGCCACTCCAGACTGTTCTCAAAGCAAATGTCCTTTAGCTATTTTGTGTCTGATGTTTGTCTTCCTGTGTATTCTCTCTTATCTGGGGACTTTGTGGATTTTCTAAAAAATCAATAGAAGAGCCTGAAAGGAAGTTAACACAAGCTCCCCATATAAGCTACATTAAATAGGCAGTGAGGAAGGAGGGAGTGGGAACGGCGAGAGAGAAGACTCCCTTCTCAGCGAAAATCTGTGTGCCTAGCCTTGTGTTAGATGGTAAGAGAATACAAAAAAATAAAGGCGAGTTCTCACGGATGTCATAGGCATTCAACCAGGCAACACGGCAAAAGGCTCAAAGTGCAGACTCTAATAAAAGCACCTGTGTCTAAATATTTGCCCCGCCCCTCAAGTACCGATGCTGAAATACTTTTATACCCTGCTTATTTTTCTCTCTGGTAAACCAAGACAAGAAATATCTTTCATGCTGGTGATGTAGCTCGGTGGTAGGGTGACTGCCTATCATGCACGAGGCTAATCCCCAGCACCACAAAAAATAAAACAGACAGAAAGGAAATTTCTTTCTTCTTTATGAGAGTATATGCATATATGTCTCCTACAATTTAACAAAAAAGTTATAATTTATCTTTAAGTAACTCAACTCAGTACAAAACTGTATAGAGGATATGAACAAGTAATTCGCACACATACACACACAGAAAAAGGAAAATAGAAAGAAATACAAATGGCTACCTTGAACATAGGAAAAAATATTCAATTTTCTTCTTAATAAGTCCAAGTTAAAACTCAACTTATATTTCTTTCAAATACTGTGGAAAAATTTGAGGTTATATTGAATTAGTAGGACATGGTAAGCATCTTCATTATAATGTGTTGGTAAACAAAAATATATCAAAATTACAAACAAATATACTGTGTTTCCCTGAACATAAAACCTAACTGGAATATAAATCCTAGTGTGATTTTGTCAGGATGCCTGTAATACAATAATATAACCCCTACCCCCAAATAAACCTCAATGAAGATCATCAGCATCACGGATGCATTTAGTAGATCCACTGAAACACATGACAGGTTCATTGAATTATAAAATAATAATGTTGGTATGTAAGTAAATGTAACTAAATAATATTATTGACATTAACACCTAAAATAAATTACAAGACAAATTATCATTAAGGATTGATAAACACCCAAGGGGCCACCTTTGGAGGAGAGGTAAATACTCATGTAAGCAGATTAACTCGAGACTTACTGCCAAATGGCCAATCAGAAGGCAGACACAAGGCACGAATAACATACACACTTGATAATGAACAGATGTGTCTAATGTGAATCTAAATAATTCAATATGGCATGTGTTTTAATGTACATATTTCATACACTCATATAAAATGAAGGAAAAATTTCTGAATTTTGTTTTCTACACTTGTTCGCCACTTTTGTGTGGGTCATCTTTTTTTTTTTATTTAAGCGAGAAAAAAAAAGACACATATAACAAAGACAACAAGCAAAAGAGACAGACAAATGACTAGAGTAAATGCACAACAGTAACATTGCAGGTTTACCAAAAAGGATGATAGAAACTTGACAATGGTTGCAATATTGAGTATCGTTATCTTCAAAATGGTTGCTTACATTAACAGATATAGATTTGTAAAACTGAACTAATCATATGAGCATTAATTTTTCTTTCTCAATAATGAATGCATTCAGCAGTGTGTTCGTTTTAGTTATCTTACATATACATATATACAGATTTATATCTTTTCCTTTTCCCTTCCCTCTTTCCCCCTTTTCCCCTCCCAATTACTTTTGCTCTTCAAGCTGTTTTTACCCTTACCTAGTATTTATTATAGATTTTGGATCATATATATTTTTTCAGTTTCTTACACTAGGGAGACAATATGGTATTTACACATGTGGGTTTGATTTATCTCACTTATGAGTATGGTCTCAAGTCGTGACCATTTACTTATGAAAGTCTCAATGCAATCCTTCTTAATAGCTGAATAGTACTCCATTGTATAAAATACCACACCTTTTTTATCCATTCTTTGATTGATGGGCACTTGGGTTGTTTCCAAGATCTGGCTATTACAAATTGGGTTGCTATAAACATGGGTGCACAGATATCACTGTGGTATGATGTTTTCAATTCTTCTGGGAAAATGCCCAAAAGTGGGGTAGCTGGGTTGAATGGAATCTCTAATCCTAGCTTCTTGAGGAATCTCCACACTGACTTCCACAGTGGTTGCACCAGTCTACACTCCCACCAACAGTGGAGAAGAGTTCCTTTTCCCCCACAGCCCCTCCAGCATTTGTTGTTTGATTTTTTAATCTTGGCCATTCTTTCTGGAGTGAGATGGAATCTCAGGGTTATTTTAATTTGCATTTCCCGAATGACCATTGATGTTGAACATTTTTTCATATATTTATTTGCCATTTGTATTTCTTTCTGTGAGAAGTGTGTATTCATCTCAGATGCCCATTTTTGGATTGGGTCCTTGAATTTTAGGGGCCTGATTTCTTTTAATTCTTTATATGTTTTAGATAGAAGTCCTTTGTCTGAGGCACAGTTGGCTAAGATATTTTCCCAGTTTGTGGGTTTTCTTTTCACTCTGTTGGAGATTTCCTTTGACATGCAAAAACTTTTTAGCAAGATGAAATTGCAGTTGTTGATTCTGGGAAGTGTTTTCCATGCAATCAGATTTTTGTTCATGAACTCTCTGCCTACTCCTATGTCATCAAGATTTTTACCTACTCTGTCTTCTAGTAAGTTATTGTCTCTGCTTTAATATTCAGATCTTTGATCCATTTTGACTTTATTTTAGTGCATGGTGATAGGCATGGATCCAGTTTTAGTTTATGGCATATAGAAAGTCAGTTTTTCCAGCACCATTTGTTAAAGAGGCTGTCTTTCTTCCAATGTACATGTTTGGCCCCTTTGTCAAAGATGAGGTGGCTAAGTGTGTTTGTAGTTGTGGTTGTATCTTCTAATTTATTCCATTGATCTTCAGGTCTGTTTTGATTCCAGTACCATGCTGATTTTATCACAGTAGCTTTGTAGTATAGTTTCAAGTCAGGGATTGTGATACCTTCTGCCTTCCCTTTGTTGCCCAGAATTGCCTTTGCTATTCTAGGTCTTTTCTGGTTCCAGATGAATTTCAGGAATGCTTTCTCTAGCTCTGTGAGGTAGGCAAGTGGTATTTTGATTGGGATTGCATTAAATCTGTATAATAATTTTGGGAGAATGGCCATTTTCATGATGTTTGTTCTTCTTATCCATGAACAGGGAATATCTTTCTATTTTCTGGACTCTTCTTCAATTTCCTTCTTTACAGTAATGTGATTTTCACTGTATAGATCTTTTACTTCCTTTGTTAGATTGATTCCTAAGTATTTGGTGTGGGTCATCTTAACTGTCATTGCCACTCTTATAAGTCTTTGTTTTAGTTACTTTTCTTGTTGGCGAGACTAAATACCCAACACCCAAGGTTAAAGAAGGAAAAGTTCATTGTGGCTCACAGTTTGTAGAGGTTTCAGTCCATAGTCAGCTGGCCCAAAGATGGGTAGTATGGGAGAGGAGCAATGCAAAGGAGAAACAGTCCATGGTGGGCAGAAGGCAGCAAAGCAGTGAAGTAGTGGGGAAACAGTAAGTGACAAGCAACAGCAGCCCCCTTTCTGTTCCCTATATCCTGTCCAGGCTACACGCCTTAAGGCAGGCAGGAAAAACACCCAGGGTGGGATTTCTTGTAACCTATTCCCAGAACTATGCCAAACCAATCAGTGAGCTAATTTGGTAATCACGCACACTTACTCCCAGTATCACACATTCTAGATCTGGCCACCTCTAAAAAGCCCCACCTATGACCACATGACGCTTTGGGATGACATCTAGACACAAATTATAAGCCTTTGATAAGCATTTGATTTAGTGGAAACTTTGTTAATCCCAACCTTCAAGAGGTCATGACAGGTAAAGAAGTCACCAGATAAAACCACTGCCAATTGTGTTACCAATGAACACTGAGCAGGCTGCATGGACAAGTGTACATTTAAGCACAGTTCTGTTGCTGGACATGAGAGACTGGGGCCAGTGGTCCTACAGGAAATGGAATTGCAGGAAATTTGAGCCTGAAATTGGGGTTTGTAGAGTTATGATGATGTCCCGAAAGAAGATGATGTGACTATGTTTGAATAAATGTGAATTTTTGGGCATAAAAAAATAAGATCCACCTGAAAAGAAGCCATATTGTGTTTTTTGGAGCAAAAATTAATATAAGACCACAGGTCTACTTCTAGAAATTTACCCTATAATTGAATTCACACTAATGGCACATTCATATAACAACATCTTTCATAACAAAGATTGGAAATAATCAGAATATCCTTTAGTGAGTGACTCCTTAAGCAAATCGTGGTCTACCTTCATTATGTGATATGATGTCTACATAAATAGGTTATTTGAGATTTATAACTGCCTCTAAGACAAATGAAGTAAAATCATCAAAGTTATGCTTGTGCATATAAATACATGAAAATATTCAGAAAAATCCTAGAAATTTTCCAAAACAAAACTTGACTTTACTATTGCTGAATCCATGAAACTGAAATGATGTGGGGACAGCTTGCTGTGGCTCCTACCCACTTACACATCCCCGCTCTCTCTCCATATGCTCGGCTTGATGGGGGTTTGCATGTGCCTTGTTCATGAGCTATGCATTTGGGCCTGTGATGATAGGATCATTTATTGTTTCCAAGGAGAAATGTGGGATGGTTAGAAAGGGGGGTTTGGAAGAGGATGCCTTTATCATACATATACTTTTAGGATTTTCCAATGTCAAATACATCTTGTATTTTCCTTTCTGAAAGACTTTAAATGAATGTTGTGGCATTATGTGCTCATTACTTTGAGAGAAGGAGTAATGGAGCATTAATTCATGCCAGATGTTTCCATGTTAGGTAACGGGCCAGGATATCTAAGGTGTATATGCACTTTCAGTGTACCAGACCCTTTTCAACACATTGTGCTTGTACTAATTCAACTTTGCCACGGTCTTCCAAACACATGCTGTTGTTATCATTCTTCCCAAACAGAGACAAACACCAACCCAACAAAATCAACAGGTAGCAAGTGGGTGAGCTCAGCTTTGAAGTAAAGTGATCTGCCTCTAGAGCCTGTGCCCTTAGATAGCACCAGACAGGCTATGTAATTTTCAAGGCCCAGTGACAAATGAAAATCTGAATTCACTAGTTTAGAAAGTATATGTACTAGGAATTTCAATATGGCCACAGCAGAGCACGAAGCCAAGTGTTGGGTCCTTCCAAGTATGGGGATCTGGGTTCTAGGGTTCACACACATGAAGGAAACATGGCTAGCAATGCACTGCCTCTCAAGGTGTAGGTGGCTTCACTCATCACAATGCTTCAGCCAACACTCCTGTAAGACAAAACAGTGTACTAGCTAACTTTCCTGTAGCATGTCAATAGTATTATTTATTTATGTTTAATTATGTATCAACGTTATTATTTTATAATTTGATATACCTGTCATGTGCTGCAATGGGTCTACTAAATGCATCTGTGATGCAGGTGATCTTCACTGAGGCTTATTTTGTATAGACACTTTTTTTTAATTTAAGAGAGAAAAAAAGACATATATAACAAAGACAAAAAGTGAAAGAGACAAACAAATGACTAGAGTAAATACACAACAGTAACATTACAGGTTTACAAAACAGGATAGAACTTTGACAATGATTGCAATATTGCGTATCGTTATCTTCAGAATGGTTGTTTACATTAATAGATATAGACATGTAAAATTGATCTAATCATGAGTATTAATTGTTCTTTATCAATAACGAATACATTCAGCAGTGTGTTTGTTTTAGTTATCTTACATATACATACATACAGATTTATATCTTTTTCTTTTCCCTTACCTCTTTTCCCCTTTTCCCTTCCCAATTACTTTTGCTCTTTGAGTTGTTTTTACCCTTACCTAGTATTTATTATAGATTTTGGGTCATATATATTTTTTCAGTTTCTTACACTAGGGCGACAATATGGTATTTACACATGTGGATTTGATTTATCTCACTTATGAGTATGGTCTCAAATTGTGACCATTTACTTATAAAAGTCTCAATGCAATCTTTCTTAACAGCTGAGTAAGTACTCCATTGTATAAATATACCACACCTTTTTTATCCATTCTTTGATTGATGGGCACTTGGGTTGTTTCCAAGATCTGGCTATTACAAATTGGGTTGCTATAAACATGGTTGCACAGATATCACTGTGGTATGATGTTTTCAATTCTTCTGGGAAAATGCCCAGAAGAGGGATAGCTGGGTTGAATGG
>RJWM01004124.1:60479-105205 GCA_004363535.1 Dasyprocta punctata
TTGTTGGTTGATTTTTTAATCTTGGCCATTCTTTCTGGAGTGAGATGGAATCTCAGTGTTGTTTTAATTTGCATTTCCCGAATGACCATTGATGTTGAACATTTTTTCATATATTTATTTGCCATTTGTATTTCTTTCTGTGAGAAGTGTGTATTCATCTCAGATGCCCATTTTTGGATTGGGTCCTTGAATTTTAGGGGCCTGATTTCTTTTAATTCTTTATATGTTTTAGATAGAAGTCCTTTGTCTGATGGACAATTGGCCAAGATATTTTCCCAGTTTGTGGGTTTTCTTTTCACTCTGTTGGAGATTTCCTTTGACATGCAAAAACTTTCTGAGGCTTCTTTTGGGGACGGAGCTTATATTACAAGCATCCTGACAAAAATCACACTAGGATTTATATTTCAGTTAGGTTTTATTTTCAGGGAAGCACAGTATATTTGTTTGCAATTTTCACGATTTTTGAAGTTCTCATCATTGTGATCCTCCTTGAAGAAGAAGAATAAAGGTTTTTGTAACTCATTTGGGGAAGAAAAGAAGACTGGAAGCAGGAGGGCATTAGAAGGTTTGAGAGAGACTTTACTCCTGAGCCTGTGTAGGAGCCTTTCAATCTCCTTTTTTTCGAAGTACTTGGCACACCAAAGTGCACTCCTGTGCGATATTGTTTTCTGATCTCCAACAATAGCAAACCAGGCTACAGTTCTCCACTGACTAGAAACTCTGAGGCACCACACCTGCCCTCGAATAGGGCACTGCGAAAGCTGGTGTCCATAATTTAACTGTCATATCCCTGTCAATCTTTGAAACATCTTATTGCTCCGATTTTGGTGTCTTTATCCTAGAAGAAGGAGGATTAGCATGTCTCTATACCAAGTGGGGTAGGATCCTGACCCAATGTTTAAGGAGACAGACACGACATAAAGGCAAATAAGTTAAGATTTAATCCTGCTTTTAGTTTCCCATCAGACATCTGCAGGCCCAAATGAAAAGTCAGTGATTTCAGTAGTCTGTGAGGTTTCGTTGCTCCCTCATGGCAGGATTTTCTTTCACCATCTAGCAAGACCTTTGCTTTTTAGAACCTTCAGTTTCTCCATCTTCTTTTCCTTATTTTTCAATTTGAGGTTGCATGTGTACCCAGTGTTTTCTGAAATCCAAGTCAATGTTTTGCTTGTTACCATCTTAAGAACTAAAGGATTTGTTTCCAGAATAATAGGTTCCATTAAGCAATGGATGTATCTGCTAAGGAAAGTGTGTAATCTCTGCATCTAAAACAAGGGGCTTTGTTTTGTTTTATGTGTATGTCTTGGGGTAGAAAGTAGAAACACAGGCATGTGTTTACAGAATGCTAAATTCACTCAGTGTTAGAAGGGCACACTTAGAGATTGTGCCTTAGGCACTTTAGTTTGTTGAGATAGTGATATTTTAAAAAGACATTGATCTTGTCTTAAGTTTGCTTTAGATAAGATGCATTTAGAATACAGTGCTTCTCATTAAAGAGATGAATTTTAGGCTCTTCTTCCTGCATTTTGATCAACTTTTTGACTTGAAAACGGATTTCTTGACTCGACTTTATGAATTATTTTTGTTTGCATTGTCCAACTCAATCAGATGTTTTGGATTCACTGAACTCAGGGTCAAAAGTGCTGATGAAGTTGAAAAATTATAGAAATTATTTTTTTAAGTGGTAGTGAAAGGAATAAGCCCCTAAGCCTAAATCCATGCTTGGTAGGCTAAAACTGATAATTTTCTCAGTTCCTAATTAAAACAAGCTACCAACTACAGCAGCAGCAGAGAATCTGGAGCTTTCCCTGGTGATGAATACGCCTAGCCTGCAAATTCCTCCTTGCTGGGAACTGAGATTTCATGTGCAGCAGCAGGTAAGCAGAGAGCTTCCTGCAGCTTATGTTCAGTAATGTGTAAGCATCTACTCTTCCCACAGCCTCACTTCGCCTGCCTTCATCACAAGCTAAGGTGCCCACTGAAGCCAGACCAATAAAACAAAAAGGAAGCCTTCTTCTTCACATGCTCCTCTTTGAAGGGGTTTATTCCTGGCTTTTGAAGGAATACACAAATATGTCAGGGTACCTAGTGTCTTATATCTATTATTTGCGCTGTGAATATTTGCATGTGAACCATCTGCTTTTAAATTGAGTCCTAGCTTTCCATCAATTAGCACTATGATTTCACATGTAATGTAGGTTAATTTCTGGTTGATCTTCAATTAACACTCATTCTTAACCATTTACTTTATTTCAAATTCACTTTCCTCTTTTAGATATACAAAAAAGTTGCAGAATGACCTTGCTGTGTTTGAAATGCTGCTAGCTCTTGAGCATGAAAGAGTTCACATTATTTCTTCTCTCCCTTTATCCCTGAGTTAGTAAAAACCCAGGTAATGTAAAGTCAATATAATTTTATTTTCAGAAAGAACATCAGGGAAACTGCAAGGAAGACCTCATCAAACGCAAATCTGCCTTTCTTTCTTTCTTTCTTTCTCTTTCTTTCTTTCTTTCTTTCTTTCTTTCTTTCTTTCTTTCTTTCTTTCTTTCTTTCTGTCTTTTGCCTTCTTTACTTACAATTGAGAATTGGGAATTTCACAAAATAAGTCATAAAATCTCTCAAAGGGCCCCAAAATGGCACTGTCAAATTTAAAAGAATTCAAAGATTGTGTGTAGTGAAATTTTTAGTTCATATCCTAGGACATAAACACTCGAAATATAAAAAATTCTCAAAAGTTCTCTATTCCATACCCACCCAGGGCCTCCATGCCCATCAGAATGCCCCTGCCAGATAGGCAGTATGCCCTTCCTTACTGCCTCTGTTGGACAAATTGTCAGAATCTCACCGATGAGGTTGGTGTAATGAAATTCTGGCAGCTGAATGATGTTTATCAGCTAACATAATTCATAAAATTCTAGAATTACACATGATGTTATTGGTAACTTCTATATGGCTTATAATCATTTGTAATTATGTTATTTAGTTTTGCATTTGTAAACTTGATTTGTAAAGATTCATTATATCCTTAAGTTTCTTCAGGAAAAAATACAACTGTTTTTACAGTGGCTAGTATTACTGAAATAGGATTCACTTAACAGTAATTTCTGGTATGGTCAGTTTACTAGAAGTGTTACTGAGACAGATTAGGGTATGGTAAAACTGGCTTCGATAGTAGGTGTTACTTACTAATTGTCAAATCCCAGGACACATGCACAGAGCAGTTCTCAAAGTACTACACATGGGCTTCTTGTGAGGTTTTGAGCAGCTCTTCAATAGGACAGCCTGGATCTGATATCAGCCTGAGAAGTGGGTGATACAGAAGGACAGTTCACACTGAGTCTTGCCACCGTGTTTTGTCTTCATAGTGACTACCCTCTCTCTGTAGGCTGTGCTTCTCTTCCTACTTTTACTTGGCCCAAACTCGTTCTGCAGAGCCTGTATTTTTTTCCTCCCTTCAATAAAACTTTGCTACCATTTGCACTTGTCTTGATCAATTCTTTGCTCAGAACAGAAAGAATCTAGAAACCACTTTCAAAAGAAGGCTCCAGCGCCTCCCAAGAACCTGCCATCTTGAGTCAGGAAGGATCCAACCAGAAGACAACTAGCCTGCCTTCCTGGTGAGTGGTGCGAGTGGCACAGACTCCAGGAAGAGAAAGATCTGTGTCTCCCTTATACCTACTGGTACGTGGGCTGAGAACCAAGGGCACCTCCAACACCCCGCTGCCCCCCCCCCGTAAGCAACCTGCTGGTTCAGAGGACTGGTTAAGTTGATAGCAATTAAGGTACATGAAACAACTAAATGCTTGTTTTGTTTGGTTGATTTTGCAGGACTGGGGCCGGCAATCTGAGCATCTCTTAGGAAGATGACAGCATGCAATGTAGCAAATACGGGGCATTCCCTTCTGTCTTGACTTTGAGGCCCAAAATTGTTCTCATTGTTTTGCTTTATTCTGATTAAATTTTTTTTTGCTTTACTTCATATTCTGTTTTGATTGATCTTATTCTGCTTTTTTTTTTTTTTTTTTTTTTTTTTTTTTTTTTTTTTTTTTTTTTTTTTTTTTTTTTTTTTTTTTTTTTTTTTTTTTTGGTTTTATTTTACTATACCTGATGGAATGGTCAACTATTGTGATGACAACAAGATACACTATAGTAGCTATTGTTTTCCTAGTATCTTGCTTTGAAGTTCTGTACCAGTTCTACTGCTTTGTTTTGATTGACTTTGTTCTGTTATGTTTTAGTGGATTTTGCTATCTTTAAAATAAAATTAAAGAAAAAAAAAGAGGCTCCAGTACTCCCAAATTCTGCTAACATATTTGACTTACATGACCAAGAAAGCAGGAAAGGATGCTTGGCCACTGTGATTTTCTTCCAGTCGTAGGACTACAGGCTCACTTCAAGTTTCTTTCTTCTTCCCATTTTTTGGTCACTTACTGCTGGAACAAGTTAAATAGCCAAAAAGCCTATTATCATGCCACTTTGTCTTTGTGTTTTTGTTCTCTGTGATATTTTGCTCAGTTTTCTCACTTTTTCAAAGAAGAAGATCTGTTTGTAACTTATAGCCCACCTGAGTAGCCGCCCACCCTGGTTTACTTCTTTTTGTGCACAAAGTCCCTTTTGAATTTTTCCCCAGATGGCTGTTTTTTTTCTCAGGGTACTATCTTAGTCACGGCTACCACCTTGTCTTGTCGTGTGATTGGTCACCATTTTGGAACCATGTGGGTTCTGCCATGTTTGATTTCAAGTGACCTCATGGTCCCAGAAAATCCCATCTTTGCAGATAGGAGCTAAGCCTCAGTTTACAAGGGACATGTGAGATCCCTCCCTCTTACTTTTTGAATTAGGCTAGATCCCTTCCTTGAATTAGGATAGATCTCTTCTAACAAAATGCAAGTAAGTGAGAAAAATATGCCTGATAGCCTGAGAAGAACCAAAGAACAGTCAGCAAAATTTAATTCAAATGACTGTGAGTCAAAGTAGAGCCATTCCCATTCTTAGGATTTTTAAAGCTTTTTTTTTTCTTTCACAAAACAGAACTTTCTGTCTCTACTGCATTAAACAAAGTATCTAAATTTTTACTATTAGAGTAAATGCTAGAGATATTGTTTCTCAAGTGGGTCCACCGTGCTTAAACAGAGCCATCAAATGCCTGAAAGGGGCCAAGAGAGATGTGATGAGGAGGGCATTTTAAAGGACTAGGTAGAGCTATCATTTGGCTCAACCCCCCTCTCCCTAAGGAGTTAATTGGCTCCCACATGAGACAAAAAGTCCTCAGTACAAGTTCCTTCAATGCCTCTATGAAAGATGCCAGCACCATCCTAGTTTCAGATGGAGATGTATGCCTAGTGAATAATTGAGTCTCACAAAGAATGCTTTGTGGGTTCAAATCAGGCCCACTCCTGCTGCATGGGATGCCATCTCAAGATCCTTAAGAACAGGAGACATAGTTGTCTTTCTCTATAAGCACTAAGATGAGGCAAGGGAAACCACATGAACCATACCCCACAGATTCTATTGTGGTATATTCCTGCATAAGTGGAAAGTTTCAGCCCTGCCAATTAAAAAAAAAAAAGGAACAACTTTCCTGCTATTGTGATATGATTTGGGTACAATATGAATTAGGAAAATGACAAAAGATGGTTATAGAATGTTTTAAACTATGAGGCTATTTTTCAATTATGTTGTTTCTGCTTAAAAACTTAGACAGTGGAATGTAATATTTTATGCTCAGGTTTTTTTGACTCTATATCTCAGGAAAAGCCCAGAAACCATGGTATTTAGAGTAGTACCCAAAGAAGAGAGAGAGATCTTTGATGATTCTATCCTCAGATCTCCACTTGTCTCTCTGAGGTTATAAGTCTCTCCCATCTGTTTAATGAAAAAATTTCAGGTCAGACCCAAGACACCTCTGATTCAATTGCTGAACATGGCCTTTTCTGTATTCAACAACTGAGACCTGTGAGAAAATCAAAAGAAAAAGGCTGCTGCAATTGGTAATGCTTTAAGCTCACCCAGATTATCTCAGGGAAACCCCAAAGTTGATCAAGTGCAGGAAGTCTAGACAATGAGCAAGTGACTGCACCAAGCCACTGCCTGGGCCCTGCTAGGAGTGTGAGGCAAGCAATGTGCCTGACTCATGGCACTGGAGGGTTAACTGCCCTTGCCCCCAGAAAGGGGTTAGGCCAGCCTGAACCCTCATTTCCTTCTCTGAAGAGGCCCAAGGAAGCCTACAATGCCCCTGTCCATGGTTATTATCATCTTCCACAGGCAACACTGGACATCATGGGTGAGCCAATTCAATCACCTCATCTTATTTTGAGTTACTTTTCTTCAAAATCCCTCTTCTAGATCTATAAGAACAGTTGGGGTCAAGGGGATCTGTAGTTGAAGATTCTTTACTCCTGCTCTGGTGTGATCTTTTGAAGGCCAAATATTTAACCACAAGTTTCTAATTATCCCTCAGTGTCACACTCCTTGCTAAAAAGAAATTTAGTAGCAAAATTGAGGCAATTCTCAAATTACAGAAAAGGCCAAGATAGATTTTCCCTGTTGAGACTATTCCAGGTCTCCCTGACCTAATTAGCCAACAGGTGGATCATATTTCATAGCAAAATGGTAAACCTGACTTATGAAAATCCTTTTTCTTCTACATATTAGAAAAGAGAGGAATTGATTTGGATATCTTGTCCCAATGGGTAGGAAAAGAACTCTGCCTAGTGGCATATTACTCAAAATAGTTGGATGGAGTAGATGCTGGAGGTTCACCCTGCCTGAAGGCAGTAGCAGCTATAGCTATGATAACAGAGGAAGTGTTTAGTACAGAAAGTAGTACTGACCTCCCATCAGGTCAAAAAGATTCCTGAGACTAAATGTTATGTGTGGTAACAGGAATGGCTTGCCAAGTATCAGGCCATACTATCAGACACCACTGAGATTATTATAAAAACTTATACTACTCTTAATACTGGCTTCTCTGATGCCTACAGTTCCAAAAGTTAGCCACTCTTGTAAATAAATGATTTCCCAGACCTATCCAAGAAAGCAGGACATCAGTTAGTTACCTGCGCCTCCAAGATTCTGAGGAGGCATATGGCTCACCTGTGGAAGTAGCCTTGTCCAAGAAGGACAAGACAGGTTCTCCAGTTGTCAATTCACAGCAGGTCCTTGAGGCTAACTTCCCCCAGGGACCTCTTTTCAAAAGGCTGATCTACTAGCTCTTGTGTGATCACTGATATTAGGAAAAGCAAGAAGTTACATATTTATATAGACTTCAAACATGCTTTTCTGGTGCTACATGCCCATGCAGGAATATTTAAAGGAGGAGATTACTGACTAATAAACAATGATCTGTAAGAAAATTCTACAATTCCTAGAGGTAGTCCATCCTCCCAACCAGGCCAGGGTTGCAGTCATGCACTGTAAGGATCACCAAGGAGACATGTCCAAAATCACTTTAAATTAAAAGGCTGGTAGGTAAGAAGGGTAAGCCTATGACCCCTCAAGACACTAGTGTCATTCTCAGCTCCTGAGGAACCATTCTGGTTCTTCCATAAGGAATGCAGTGACATGCTATAAAAATCCTGTATAGGAAATGTTCACTACAGTTTTCACAGGACTAAGAAAAAATCTATTTCTGAGAACCTCTGAAGTAACTTAGGCTACTCTTCAAAAAGCAAGACACCAGTATTGCTTGGGGTGAAGATAAGTAGAGTCACTAATGTCCCTAATTTACCACAGCTTAAAAGGGCATCTGTGTGGAAGCTCCCATTTTTAATTAGATACATTATGTAGGTAATTTTACTAAGCCTAAAAAAGAAAATTTACTAAGGCTATAGGTCTCAGGCTCTTAATAATTTATTGAACCTCTCTCTTTGCCATATTTGTCCTCCACAAGAAGTGTACAAATCTAATTTGCTCCTCATATTAGAACTCTACATCCCCAACATAATAGCAAAGTTACTTGCCTTTTCCCATTGAACAGAGAGTTCAATGTTTACTCTTTCCTCATTGTCTTCTGACGATTATTTTCCTCAACCCAGCCAGTGAGCCATAGTACTCCAAGCTAATCAGAAAGCACATGATCCCCATAGGTAGGCTCTTTCAGCTAAAAGAAGCTGTAGAAGACAGAGACCTGCACTCAGTCAGTAGCCCATAAAGAATTATGAGGATGTGTGTCTCTGAGAGAAATGAGACAAGAAATTAGGGAATGGCAAAGCTGACTGGGGAAGTAGGAATGATCTTTTCATCACCAAATCCCAGGACACATGCTCAGAACAGTTCCCAAAGCCCAGCAAGTGGGTTTCTCACAAGAACTTCAGCAAGTTTTCCAGAGGATGGCCTAGAGCTGACATCAGCCTGAGGAGCGGGTGATTCAAAAAGGACAGTTCACACTGAGTTTTTGCCTGTGTTCTCTCTTCTATGGTGGCTGCCCTCAAGCTGTGTCTCCTTTCCTACTTTTACTTGACCAAACTCCCCCTGCAGAATTTGTTTCTTTTCCTACCTTTAATAAAACTTCACTACCATTTGTACTTGTGTTGACCAATTCTTTGCTGAGGCAAGAAAGAATTTAGAAGCTACCTTCAGAAGGAGACTTCAGTACCCCAATTCCCACTAATGTTACCGTGGGTGATGTGTTTCAGAGGGCTTTCCAGTTTTTGTGGCAGCTGAACAAAGCATTTGATGTTGCAGACAAGGTTATGAAAAAAATCAGTGAAGTTTAATGAAGTGTAAGGACTAAGGTATGCTCAGAGAGAGCAGGCTTATTGCAGAATAGCATGAAGGGAATGGGTGGCAGGTATAGCTTTTGTGTGTCCTGGTTTAGGATTTTAGCAATTTGCTAGGTTCTTTATTATTCTTATTTCTGCCTCCATTAGGGCAAAGCAGGGGGTGGCTCTGCAGCTTGTCCAAGTTCAGGTGATTTGAAGGGACGTGGTCCCCTAAACCCCAATTGTACTATCTATACTTAAGTTTTTTGTATTATTAAGGAGGTTTTTTTTTTTTTTATGAAAACATACATGAATTTTCCTGATCTTCTACTTCTGTTATTAGTAGGTGCATCTTTGCTTTTTTAAAAATTATTGATTTACTATCTTGAAAGCAGAATAAGTCACTAAATCTCACTTAGTACTGAGGCAGGAGATTAGGGTATGGCAAACTTACGGGGGAAGTGGCTGTGACCTGCTGATCACAGAGTCCTAGAACACATGAACAGAGCCTTGCACTTAGAACCAATTAGAGTTTGGAACCAATAAGAAGTTGCTGTCTTCAGTTCTTACAAGAACTCAGTCAGGCTTTTGGTAGAATGGTTTAGACCTGACATCAGCCTGAAGAGTGGGAGATGCAAAAGATGGCTGCCGTTGCACCCTTGGCCGCTGTGCTATCTCTTCCACGGTGATCTGCTGTTGTGGTGTAGAGTGTGTTTTCATTTATACTTTTAACTGGCTCTACAGTGCCTACTTCTTCTCCTATATTAAATAAATGGAAAACCTTGCTATTTTTTGTGATTGTCTTGACCAATTGTTTGTTACCAATTGTTTGTTCAAGACAGAGAGAACCTAGAAACCACCTGTGAAAGAAGATACCAGCATGCAAAAGCCTGATAATAGTAAGACCAAGTAATGCTTACTACTTTACAAGAAATCTCTGTAGCTTAATACAATTAAAATTTGTTTCTCATATTGCAGTCTAACGTGTATGTTTTTCCAACGATAGTGTTCTATAGTACAGTTTCATAGTCACCCCGGGGCTTGAAGTCATCACTCAGCCAGCATATGAGGAAAAGAAGCCAGAATCAACTATGAAGGATTTATGGGCTAAAAAGACATCATCTATTGTTTCTTCATACATTGCATAGGTCAGAACTCAGTTACTGGCCACATGGCCCGCAGGAACTAGAGTTCCATCACAGGCTCAGGGAAGGGGAACTAGCACCCAGGAGGAGCTCCTGCTCCCGGTGTTGTTGGGACCTGCGTGGCCTTTGGACCCTGCAGAAGTGTGCGTCCAGGATGGTTTCTGGACGTCTGTTGAAAATGTGCTCTTGACCTTTGCTGGAAAAGACAAGAAGAGAAATATAAAGCTCTAGCTAAGCATCTTACCTTCCTGAGAGTGTAACTGATGCTCATGGCACAAAGGACTGGACTTTTCTGGGATCCCTGTGGGACTTCATGACAAGAATAGAGTGAGGCATGTTCTCCTTTCCCTCCAGCAACTGCACCAGACCACAGCCATCACTGGGGCACCAGAGGGCACAGGGCAGGTTACCTTTAAGGGTACCACTGACATGGGGATGGCAAGTGTGGAGCAGAAGACAAAAGGTCCCTGGCAGGGTTGCTACTCTTGGTGAGCTCCTGGTCTCATTGTAAAAATGGATTAGTAGCTTTCCTAACAAAGCACTGAAGGCTCCTAAACTTGGACTGGAGCCCATTTACCCTCACTGATGTATTGGTGAATATGGATGTGCCACACAGTGAGGGGCTAATTGGGCAGACTGCTAACATCTTACAGGCAGTATCTATCTGCTCGGCTAGTTTACTGAACTACGGAAACACCTTCTTCCCTAATGGTTAGTTTTTCAGTCTCTCTATAAGTAAGGGGCCACACACCACCTGAATAGCAGTTGGCACTCTGTGGAATTTGACGTGACTCACAGGCCAGCTTCCTTTGTTTCAGGTTCACTTTGCTACCTGTTTGTTTTGCTATTAGGCAGGCAGATGTACTGTTCTGCTGTCACATCTTCTGGGCTGATTACTGATTCTTATTATTTAATGTGATAAAATATACACAATATATATCCTTTTAATCAATTGCAAGTGTACTGGCATTAAACACATCCACAATGTGGTATAACCAGCACCACTAGCTGTACAGGTGGGTAATTCTTGTGCTATGATTTTTAAAACATGGAGCTAGAGAGTTAGTTATGGTGAGGTCATTTTTACATCCACATACTGAGTGTCAGTTGGGTCACTAGTCGTGGTTAATGTCACCACCAGCTGTTCTATGGAGACCCCTGTCTGTTATAAGCCCATACTACCAGCATCAGAGAATCTCCACATCAGGGCTCTGCTACTCTATTACCTTATTGATCAGCTTTAACCACTATTCATTTGAGTGAGAATAAAACATTCATTTTTTAATTATCAATGTATGACTTGTAGACAATTTTGTATTTTAATTTCTTGGGTAACTTCTAGTTATTATCTATATTCTTCTGTGCTACAGGGCTTTTATGTGGATTTCCCTGATTCCCACTGCACATGGTTTTATTAGAGATGTCAATTAGTATACCTTTAAGCCAAAGTGAAGCAGCCACAAAGGAGAATATTTGCTAAAATAAGATACAAAGTTGCGTTGCTCACTTATATGGATCTGTATTGATAAAGATTCCCAGGAAAGTTCATTGTTTGTGAGACTTGTGCTTTGAAATTACCTTTCTCAATTAGACTCTGCTTCTACCTTAAATAAAGTTTGTAGATTTTAACTTATAAGGCCAACAACTACAAAACACTAGACAACAGTTAATGAGTTCTTACACATCAACACTGATCTAAGTGTTAGTCATCATGTGTCAACTAGGTTTCTGATCCTGTTACAAAATAACTGAGAAAATCAACTTAGAAGGAGGAAAGGTTTATTTTGATTCACAGTTTCAAAGGCTTTAGTTCATGGTTGGATGACTTCCTTGGTTTTAAAACTGTGGCGGGGAGGAACACCATGGCAAGGCTCATTCAGTAGAACAAAGTGGCTCACCTCATGGTGGTCAGGAAACAGAGAAAGCAAAAGAAACAACCTGGGGAACCAATATTCCCTCCAAGGCCACCAGCCAATAGCCCCACTTCCTTCCACTAGGTGCCACCTGCTAAATATTCCCCCAACTCCCAACAATGTCACAGACTGGCGGCCAAGCCTTTAGCATATGACTCTTTAGGGTACATTAAAGATCCAAACTGTAACTTATCACAAGAACTGCAGGAAGTGGGTACTACTCTTATCAATCAACCTCTGGGCACAGAGAGTTTCAGCTTTATTGCACTGTTGTTGTACTTAGGTGCAAATGTTACATCTGAGTGAGAAAGAGGTAGTTGGCTTTGGGAATACAATTAGAATGAATCTGTGGATTCTTGACATGAATTCCAAGCATGTGAACACCTAGCTAGACCTACTAAGGGCCATGCTCACTCCCAGTCACCCAATTCTCTTTGGGGCATCCTGAACCAGCCAAAAGAACACTTGATCTTCCCCAAACCAAGCAGGACTCAGAACTTCTTCAGAAGTCTCAGTTGACTGAGACAGTGCTCAACAATCTCCACCCTCAACGTGTACTTTCATTGTTTGGAACAGTGAGTGCCATAATGCTAGATCAGACCCCTCTCCTCCCTACTAGAGCTAGGAGGTTCATAGTGGCACTGAAACCTGCTCCTGTTGAACTCATATTCATTGAGTTCATTGACCAGTGTGCATCCATGAACTTCAGGGTGAGTCAATGTGAGTGTCCAGGGAAATGGTCCATCCCTTTAGAGGTAAATACTTACCCTTAGTTCTTCCCTTAGCATTTGGATTTTAGATTTTAATGGGATCAAAGAAAAGCATCACTTACTCAATGACCCCAACACCCTGAAATATAGACAAGAATGCAAGTGTGAGAAAACCCCTCACTATAAAGAGACAGCCATCAACTAAGTTCAGTAATTAGAAAGGAGACAGCAGGCAGGTACACATGACCTTACAGGCAAGGCCCTGGAGTCTCAAGACATAGGCTCCCTTTCCTTGACAGAACACATGAAAGTGGGTTCTGCTTACTTCTCTAGGGTGCAGGGAGGAGGGGAGGCTACAAGAGGGATGTGACTGCTATCAAAGTCTTCTTGTTGACTTATCCATTTCCCAAAGCCAGTGCCTTCAACTCTGTGTTTATTAAAAAGGAGCTGATTGTCCTTTTGATCCTCTGCTTCAGATGTTGAGAGAAATCAGCAATATTCAACAAATGGTTCATTATAAAACCAAATGCCTCCCTCCACCTCTCTCTCCTTTCTTCCCTCCCTCCCTCCCTCCTTCCCTCCATCCTTCCCCTGTCACTGTTTCTTCCTTTTTCTCTGATTTCCTGTGCCTCTCCCTGCCCCCCACAAATGGACACCTCCACCTTTCCCTTTTTCTGGCTAATGTGTATCTTTTAATCCTGACAGCTGCCTATCTGTATGATCACTTCTCCCCTGGACTTGAATTACTTCATCTTATTTCCTTTTTTCCAATAAGCTGCCAAAGATACAGGGAGAAATGAATTCATCCACTTTTACTCTCAAAATTAGGAAGGATTTGGGTAAGCAAATTCTGAGTGAAACATTTCCTCAGAGTAGCTTGAAGTTGAGTAATCCCTCTGACAAAGTGTTCAGAGCACCCCCAGCACGCTCCGGGTGCTCTTGGGTGAAAACCTTACTCACAGTGTGTGCACCTGAGCAGGCCACAGGGAAGTGCCCCTTACTGTGCCTGTCATGGTATCAGAAACAGTGCACACTGTGTCCATGACTTTGTGGGTGAACTGATGGCAACTGGCTTGTTGGCATGAGACTATAAAAGAAAGGAAATTCCACAGGAGGGAGGAGGGTGAGGACACTGAGACGCTTGAGGGGACCAAAGTCCGTGCATTTGGATTTCTGAGGAGGATGAAGTACCCTGATTTGGAGGAGAGAGGAGAACCCCCAGAGAAGGGCAGTTAGCTGGTGGGCTTATGAATGACTTAGCAGGAAGGTGTATGGGTGAGATGTGCAGAAGTTGCATCTGCTTCTAATCCCATTAGTGGGAGATGAGGATATTTTCATGGCCATAGTTTTAGGAAAGAGAATGGTGAGAACCAGAATCTTTCCTTCTTCCTTCCTTCCCTCCCCTGGGTGTGGGAGGGAAGCAAGGGCCTGAGCAGGCACATTCAGCATAACTAATGTGAAAGAACAATAATGAGACCTTTTACTGGGCACAGATTTGTCTGCAGAAAGGGCCATCGTCAGGCGGCCATTGTGAGAAGGCTCCTCACTTCTTAACAATGGCTCTGATGAAGCTGCTGAAGGTTCTTATCAGAAAGAAAAACCTCCCAGCAGCACAGCAAGGGGAGTGAGGGCAAAAATAAAAGACTACAAAGCCCCCAAATCATCCTCCAGGCTCCGTGCAGTGGAGCAAATGAGGGAGGAGGCATGTGTCCTGAATGCCAAGTGATGCTGGTCAGTCCAGCAGAGATGAGGCTCTAAAGAGAGGTATTAAAAAAGATGAGAATTAGGAAGGGAGCCGCTGAGGCAGGGAGTGCCAGACTGGCTGAGTGTAATCTGTGCAATCCTAAATTTGTCGAGCTCAAGTGAATAGGCAATGGTCATCAAAGCTCATCCTTGAGCCTCCACTTAGGGAATTTGCTAGACCCAGTTCACAGCTGGATTACTTTTGCTGGATTCTCAGAAGGAAGAAAAAATTCACAAATTCACAACCAGAAGAGTCCCAGCAGACTCTGAGCCCATCTTTGCAGGTTACAGACACCCAGACTGAAGAACAATAAAATTCTTGAGTGCAATAGGAAGGGGAAGAGAATTAGAATTTATTTTTTATCTACCAAACTTAGTTTGATGGTTTACTGGTTGGGACTCATTTGGTCTTTATCAACTCCCAAAACGTCAGTATTATTATTTAACACTGAATTCATGGACTCTGATCAAACTCTCATGGTAGTACTCCTGTGAAAATGCCCTGTTGACTCTTTGCATTTAAATCAATTTATCCTCCGGTCTCCATCTAGTCCTAGCATTTAAGCTTTCACAGTGTGCTCACAACTTGTCTCCCTTGCTATGTCCACAACAACTGGAGTACTTGCACCTCTTGCCTTCGTGGGGCTGAGGTTGACTCCTTGGTGCTATGCAATCAAGCTCCCCCTCCTTCCTCTTCACTCCTGGGTTGTGCTATTCCTTCCACTTGGAATGCTGCCTTGGCCTCGCCTCTTGTTGTGCTTCCTTTACTTGTTGAAACGCTTTCTACCTTTCAAAGTTATGTGGGTTCTCTTTTTTCAGGAAGTCTTTACCAAAATGGAAGTCTCTCTTCTCTCCCTGGAACTCTCAGAGAACATCCCTTATGAGTTGTCTCGTATTACACTTTGGATTATAATCCTTTATGTTTTTATCTAACCCTTTCTGATAAAGCCTGAGCTCTTCAAGGGCAGGGACTGTGTACTGCATGTCTTTCTTTTTCTCCCAATGATTAGCACATAATAAGTGATCATTATATAGTGATTGAATTGGATTTTCATCACACCTGGATTTCCAATTTTAAATTAATATAAGCTTTCTTTCACCAGTTTCTGAGTTGGTTCAGAAAACAAATTCATGAGAATTATATGGATCTGTGGAGACACCATTAAAATGCAGGAGGGAAAGTTACACTGTATTAGTCAACTTTCCATCAGTGGGACAAGATACCTGAAACATGAAGAAACGTTTATTTTGGCTCACAGTTTCAGTCCGTGATCAGCTGGCTGTAGGCAGAAACAACATGGCAGAAGGGCATGGTGGAGGAAAATGGCTCAATCCATGACAGCCAGGAAACAGCAAAAGCAGGAAGAAAGCCAGAGCAAGAGGAAAGGTTGAACAGAATCTACTCTTCCAGGTCACGCCCCCAGTGACCCACTTCCTCCTCCCAGACCCTATACCCTAAGAGCACATTCAGCTATAAATACAGTGACAGAGCAGCCCACTGATGAGCTTAGTATCCCTGTAATCTTATCACTTCCCAAAAGTCCAATCCCTGAACCCAGGAGCCTCTTGGGGGACATTTGGATTCAAACCAAAACACTTGGGAGGCCAGTTGCTAATTAGAATCTTCATGAGAGACCAGCAGCATGGATTTGGAATTTTGGATTTCATATCTGTTTTTTATCCTCTGAAGAGGATGGAAGAGAGTGATATAAACTTCGTACTTACCCTGTGGCTAGCACTTTGTTAGCTATTATGCATTATTAGCTGTGTGAATTTAAATCACACATTCCAATAAGCTGCCAAAGACAGCTTATTTATAACAGTCTTTGACAGAGATATTTTTTCCATTGCATGTTTGAATAAAGAAAGGCATAGCAAAACTAAATGACTTCTTTTTCTCCTCCCACTTCTCCTCCTTCTCTTCTTTCTCCTCCCTCTCCTCTTTCTTTCTCCTCCCTCTCCTCTTTCTTTCTCTTCCTCCTCCTCTTCTTCCTCCTTCTCTTTTTCTCCTTCTTCCTCCTTCTCCTCCTCTACTTCCTGCCCTTTCTAAGGGAAATAACTAACTTGCCCCAACTGAGCTAAAACTTACAATCTTCCTGTCTCAGCCTTCCAGTGTGCTGATATTACAGCTCCAATATTTGTTCCAAACCCCTGTGTTTCTCCAGTACACTACACTGGCTACTGGGCTAGAACTGGAAGCTTCTCTGGGAAAGGAATAGCTGGGGAAAGTATTTGAGATGCAGGGCTGTATCAAAATGAAATGAAACCATCTCTAGCGATGTAATAGATGGAAAGAAGAATGAAGTAGTAGACACTATATCTGCTGATCCTCACAACACTTGAGGCAATGTAGACAGTTATCAGGTCTGGGAGCCACAGCTCTGGTAGTCAAATCACGGCTATCATAGTTGAGAAACTATCAAGTCCATCTCTGCCACTAATCAAGCAAGTGAAGTTTATGTTAATGAAACAGGATAAGCTCGATATCCTCATCTGTAGAAAGGAGGGCCAATTCCTCTCCAGAATGTCGTAGTGATTAAAAGAAGTGATACATTGTGATTAAATGACTGTACAAGAGGAGAAATTACCATCCTTATAACTGAGACATAAACAATTAGAATACTTTTAAAACTTATTTTTAGATGTGTTCTCTTACAGTTCCTAAAAGCGAGTGACTTCAAGTGACAAAACTTTTCATTTTTATCCATATTGACCCCTGTGTAGGACATTTTCCTAACCCCACCCTAACTCAGTGGTCACACTTCCAGGGTGTCCCTAGCACATGCTGCTCATGTCAGCCCTTGCTCTGCCCCTTCCACAGCAGTTATCTACAGAAGAGGCCATTCAGACTGTGCCAGAACTAAGCGAGGATGGGGGCAGTGTCCACTTCTTTAAGGATAGCACACGTGTAATAGCTTATCTGTGGTCAGCTAGTGACGAAGTGAGTGATCCAATCATGAGCTCAACCATTGAGTCAGGGACTTGTCCTGGCCCAGGGCAGAGGTGACAGTCCAGAGGCAGATGAGATTGTTGAGGACCTCTCATGTCCCTTGGTTTCTGTACTGCGGTTCTGTGTTAATGGCTTGCCAGAGACTTCACCATGACGTGCGTGAGATTATCACCACTATTTCACCTCTTGGTAATTATAGTAGCTGTCACAAGTTTAAAGGCCAACATCTAACCTGACCCTTTCTAAATGACTCAAAAGTGGCAATTTAATGAGAAACAAAAGCAGAAAAGGTGTATTTTTAAACTGGAGATTTTTATGGAGAAATTGACTCTGAATTTTACTGCCCATGCTGAGGGTAGGTGAGAAGGAAGCAGAGCCCAGAGTGTTGGCCTCCATCTGGCCTCTGTCCCTTCTCCCTCACTGGCTGGAGCTGCTCAGGAGAAGCCATAGGAGGGGAGCCAAGCATATGAGGGCATTTGGGGTCACTGAGCTACTGGTTCCAGTCAGTCCTCCTTTCTTCGTCAGCTTTGAACTTGCTCAGGGGAAACCTGCTGGGGACCAACACTGAACAACAATTCTTTTTTAAAGATATGATTTGCATAATATAAAATCCACCCTTTAGAAGTGTGAAAACCATGGTCTTTAGTGTATTAACAAAGCTGTCCAACTGTCACCGCCATCTAACGCTAGAGCATTTTCATCACTCCAGAAAGATGCTGTGTCCATCAGCTTCCCCTCTCCACTCCCCCAGCCCCCGCCAATCACCAATCTCTTTTCTCTTCCTGTAGATCTTATTCTCTGTTTTTCATAGGAATAGCATATTATACTGTTCGGTTTTTTTCACTTAGCATAATGTTTTTAAAGTTGAAAAGTTAGAGAGAAGGGTCTGTAAGACCATTCTTGCTACTGATAATAATTGCACATTTGGGAGCTCCCAATACCATTAGGTTGTGACAGTTTGCTAGAACTCATTATGCTCGTGGTTATAGTTTATTACAGCCAAAGGACATAGATGTGGTGAGTTAAGTGAAGAGGAGTATACCAAAGGCAAAACCTCCAAGTGTTTTTTCCCCCTGGGACAGGGACCGCTTTCCTTTCCTGATGGTGATATGTGACAGTTCCCATGATCATTGTTGATGCTTCCTCATGTAACCTGCTTGGCTGCTCAACTGGCCACTCCAGTCTCCAGTCTCTCTGGAGGCCAACTGATTCCATGGGGCTCAAAGTTGCCACTCTGAAATGTATCATTAGTATCTGGCTAGTCCAAAGTTCTCAAGCAAGCATAGATGCTTTTATCAAGCAGGACAGTCAAAGACCTAAACATTGATTCCCAGGAGCCTAGGACTAATGTTTGAACAGTTTTTTGTTTGTACTTAAGGTTTTTCTACATAAAAGTTCATCTGTGTTATAGCCTATGTCAGTATTTCTTTCCTTTTTATGGTGGACTAATATTCCACTATAGGAATTCATCACACTTTGTTATCAATTATCAGTTAATTGACATTTGAGTTGTTTCAACTTTGCCACTATTATGAACATAATCATTCCTCCCTACCCATGGGGGAGTAGTTCCATTCTCGTTTCCTCCTAGAATCTCAAAATCTTCAGATTCTGAGGCTTTTTATATCAAATGGCATAGTACTTGCATATAACCGCAGAACTCTCCTATATACTTTAAACCATCTCTAGATTAATTGCAATACCTGATACACTATAAATGCTATGTAAGTAACATTTAAAAAAAATAATAACAAGAAATAGTCTTTGCAGACACCAGTACCAACACAGCAATTCAAGTAATATGTGAACGAGCCTCAAGTCAAGGCCTGCTCCAGCGCAGGACTCAGGGATCTGTGCAGAGGCAGGAGGCCGTGGCAGGCTCCACCTGCATGTCACTTCATATCTGTGATTTCTCTGTAGTGCTCAGCCCAGGGCAAATTCAAGTTTTGCTTTTCAAAATTTCTGTTCCAAATATTTTTGATCTGTGCATGGTGGAATCCATGAATAAAAAATGTGTATGTACAGAGAGCTGACTGCATTATTACTGTGAACATTTATGTACAACCTTTTCTACAAACATGTTTTAAATTTCTTGGATATACAGCATGCTGCATCATATGGTAAGATGTGGGGAGCAGCTGAAGTTGGAGATTTATCACACATGTGACTGGAGCAAGGCCAGTACTGAGAACAAAGAGTGCCTGAGGCAGGCCAGGTGAACAAGCTGCTCCAGTCCAGAGAACACCAAGCTCTCAGACTACCATGCAGGCAGGTTGCTAGGCAAAGGGGAGTCATGTGACATCAACCTGCCAAATGTATAAATAAATGTGCTGTGGGGGCTGAGCAGTTCTCTTCTTCCCAATTGTTGACAAGGCTCCACCTGATCCCAGCTTTCTGTGTCTTGTCTTTATTTCTTCACCTTCTCACTGCCCTTCATGGTCCTCACTCCAGGAAATTCAAGAACTGCATGGGCTGTCACAGAATGGTGCCCAAACAGGGATTTGGGGCATGAGGAAATTCGTCATTTAGCAATTGAGAAGGACAACTCTAGTGTGTGCACAAAAGGGAGAGAGGTGTATTGATATCCTCAATATCGAGCCCATCAATATCATCAATATTGAGCCCAGAAATGTATTGATATCCTCAGTATTGAGCCCATTAATATCATCAATACTGAGCCCATGTCAGGTGTAAAACATGGGGCAAACAGGTTCTAAAGAACCACAGATGTATGTAGAGATTCTTGCTGTATTCTTGATTCCTGTATTTGCTTTCTTTTTGTGGATTTGGATTAGAGAGTGTTTTAATGACTGTAAGCTTGTTTAGACAACCACCAAGGATTTGTCTCAGAGAACTATTTTAAAATCGAGTCCTGAGTAGAAAAAAAGACAGCAATGCAACAGCAACCCCGATAGAGCTTAAACCCTTTAGCTTTGCTTGATTACCTAAGGAAGGATCTGTGGGAGATGAAAAGGACCCTTCCCCACAAGCAGAGGGTTCCACTATGAATTCCATTTCACAACACATAATAGATAACCTTAACTGAGCCACAAGCAGCAATTCCCCCTTTACAGCTCAGAAAAATTTTGCTGCATCACAGGTTGGAACTTCTGCCTTTTAGAGAGTAGAACCATTTTTTCTCTCTCCTTTGCAATTGGTGCGAAAAGAAGCCAGATGGGCGGGGGATCCCATGGAGGGTTTTCAGTGTATCTGCCCTGTTACTGAACTTTGAGTCCGCAATAAGCTGGGATAAGTTATACACCTTCATGAAGCCATTGTACCTTTTAAGTCCACAAAAGAATTAAAACAAGCTACCACTACCAATGGCCCTACAATTCCTTTTACCTTGGGTTTAATACAGTTCCTAGAGCAAAAGATTATGGCCCCAAGTTATTGGAAAGGACTAGCTAAAGCATGCTTAAGCCTAGGGGATTATTTATTGTGGAAAGGAAATTTTTTTGAATTGTGCATGGATCGGGCCTTTTACAACGCTGCTCACAACATAGCTATTACTAAAGATGTGTTAACCAGAGAAGGTGCCTTTGCTGTCACAAATAATCAACTTACTTTTGATTTGCAAGCATATGAACAAATTAAAATAGCTGCCACAAGGGCTTGGAGGGAATTTTCTTCAAAGGGTGAGACATGCCTTGATTTGACTTCTATTTGTCAGGGCCTCATGAACATTTTTGAGATTTTGCAGCACACTTATTGCAGGCTAGTGAGAGGATTATAAGCAACACAGAGGCTAGCAAGTTAATCATTCAACAATTGGCCTTTGAAAATGTAAATAAATGGGGTAAAGAGGCTTTAGGAGCCCACAAAAAACAGGCTACACTGAGATGACTAGGATTTGTGCAGATATTGGCCCTGCATTTGTACAGGGGCGGCCTCGGCAGCAGCTGTTACTCAGGTTATTCATCCACAGCGTAGAGGAAAGGGAAAGAACAAAGTTACTTGTCTCAGCTGCGGGGACAGAGTCCTGCTGGTCCTGCCTCCTGCATGCTGGGGCTGAGGCCCTGCTGAGCTTTTTAATAAACTGCCAGCCCACGCATGCACGCTCCGGCCTGAACGCTGGGGACAGAGCTCATTCCCTGCGCAAGGCAGGAGCCACAGCCGGAGGCAGCCGGGAGAGGGAGGCCCAGGTGCATAAAACAGGGTACATAGGTTTCTCTTCTACATTTAAGACTGAGAATGGCCCAACATAACTCTATGTTAAGCTCAGGAACTATCAAACTTTTCCAAGGCAGTTACACTACTTTACATCTTCACCAGTAATCGCTAGGTTGTGATTTCTCCATTCACAGTAGTTTTGATTTTATCTTCCTGATGGTGAAAATTGACGCACATAGTTTTAGTGCTTATTGCCCATTTGTGTATCTTCTTTGGAAAAATGACTCTTCAAATCCATTGTCCATTTCCAAATGGTGTTATTTATTTTTTGTTGTCATAAGAGTTTTTAAAATATAGTTTAGATACAAATATCTTATCAGATATGTGATCTACAAATACTGTATTTATGTCATTATGTGGGCTGTCCTTCCACTTATTCACAGTGTTCTTTGAAATAAAGTTTAAATTTTGGTGAAGTCCAATTTATTTAATTAAAGAAAAAATTTTTTAATTCTGTTGTGGGCATTGAACCCAAAGCCTTCACATTGAGATACATACCTACTCATTTCAAATAAATTTATTTTAAGGACATTTTGTAGTTTTCACTGTACAAATAGATGTTTGGTTAATTCATTCTTTTTGATGTTATTATAAATGGGATTGTTTTCTTAATTTTTAATTTTATCTGTGGATTATTCATGGTGCATTTACAGGTTTTAGATTGGCTTTCAAGGATCTATATCCTTTAATCTTACTGAAGTTGTTTATAAATATTAACAATGTGTATGTGTTTCTGTTTGTCTGTGACTTCCTTAAGATTTTCTATGTAAAAGAAATTGTTTTGTTTCTTGTTTTTTTGTCTAGATAACTTTTATTTCTTTCTATTGTCAACTTATTTGCCCATAATCTTCATTACAAAGTTGAATAGAAGTAGCAATTGTGAGCATCCTTGTCTTGTTCTTTTTTTTTTGTTTTGTTTTGTTTTGGTTCTGGGGATCAAACTCATAACCTTGCACTTGCCGGGCACGCGCTTATGCCACTGAGCTAAATTCCCAGCTCCTCCTGTTCCTGATATTAGGGGGGAAAGCATTAAGTCTTTCATCATCAAGTATACATTGCTGTGAGTTTTCCTTTGATATCTTTTATCACTGTGAAATTTCTCTTCTGTTTTTAGTTTACTGAGTCTTTATACCATGAAAGTGTGTTGGATGTTGTCAAATGGTTTTTTTCACCTACTATGATGATCTCATGAGTGTTTCTTTTGTATTCTATTGGCATAGCGTACTGCACTAATTTTCATATGCTAAGCTAACCTTACATTCCTAAAATTAATCCATCTGCTCATGCTGTAGAAGTGCTGAGATAATCCGAGGTCTTCTCAAATCATGGACTTCAATGTTGTCTGGGCCAGAAACTTTTCTGAGTCACTCATGCTCAGTTTTACCCTGTGCTTAGGTATGAAAAAGTTTTCCTTTCCTCTTAGATTGCACTCAAAGTAAAACATCCCCCTATGACCTCTGTGAATGTAGAAATTGTATCTTCTCATCTCTGGACCCATTACTGAACACAATCTGGCACATAGTAGTCATACAATAAAATGTTTTGAAGTAATTAATTCACACATACATGAATGAATGAGAGGATAATTTCTGCCTCCACAGAGGGCATCTTCTGTAACTCTGAGTAGTGGGAGGTTGTGGGGTGAGATTCCAGAGAGGAAAATGTGCAAAACCAATCCAGATCTTACTCTTCATGAAATTCTGCCTTGTGATGATTCAGATTCATTTTAAGTGAAAAACAACTGAATTCAGATATCAGTTTTTTTTTGATACTGAATCTGATGGATGTTGTGTGTACACCATATCCTCAGATGGAAAGCGATTGTTATTATTCCATTACATGACTTTTTTATGCATTCTTTCAGCTCTGTTTGTAAGAATGATGCCAACTTGACCACATTCTTCCCTAATGACTTGTGCTGTCCACAAAGCATAGGATGAGTCCGAAAAAAATTGTTGAATACATGAATTAGGTTGAATGAAAGATGAATAATAAAAGAGGGAATTAACAGAACAAGGTCAGAGGACTTGAAGAGCCTGCCACAATTTATGTTTAAGTCAGTGCCATCCATTGTCTTCATTTTTGCCCAGGATTATCTGGAAATGATACCATCTTCTCTTTCTCTCCTTCTGAGTCCCACCTTCTCTACATTGACACTTTCTAGTCAGGATAAACTATGGGTCAAAGGAATAGGTGTGACAGTTAGAATATGGTTTATCTCCTTAAGGTTCATGTCCCGGTGTTAGGTGGTTTTGGGGTGCTGGGATCTCCTAGAGATGATATCTAGCTTTATTCCATCCGGAACATAAAATCAGTCAAGACAGACACAAATGGTAGTAAGGTTTTACATTTATTAAAGGTAGAAAACAACAACAACAACAACAACAACAAAACAAACAAAAAACCCAAAAAACACCAGGTGCTGTAGAGCAAGTTTGATCCAAGTAAAAATAAGGAAAGGAATAAGATGTATGTCCCACAGCATGAGAGTGGGTTAGCCCAAAGGAGCGTGACAGCGAGAGCCTAATGGTGGCTGTTCTTTTCTATATTTCCCTTGAAGAAGTTCAGTCTAGATCATCCCACTAAAAACCTGCTCAAATTCTTGCCAGAAGTTCAAGTGCAGGGCTTTGGGAATGGCCTGTCATGTGTCATGGGACTTTGTAATTCACAGCTTACTTCTACTTTCTCAGCTAGTTTTAGCCACGCCCTGGTCTCCTGTCTCACTAGGAGCTTGGCTCCCAATGTAACAGTGTTGAAAGGTCAAAGGGAAGAAGCAATTATGTCGTATGTACTCTCATAAAGAGATCATAGTGCTGCTTATGTCTCAAGGGTTGGGCTCGTTCTTATAACAGCTGGTTTTAGGAAACAGTGAACCTGGCTTCTCCTGACACTCTTGCTTTCTCTCCCACCTGGGGACCTCTTTTCCTGCTCTTGCTTTCTCTCTCATCTGGGGACCTCTTTTCCTGTTCTGTGATACTTTGATGTCATGTGTTTTGAGGTCCTCAGCAGAAGCTGATGTGGATATCACTTGTAGATCTCCAGAACTGTGAAATAAATAAGCATCTTTTTCTGGATAAAGTACCTAGGCTCAGCTACTTGGCTACAGTAACTCTAAACAAGCACCACATATGTCACTTCAGAGGAGAACCTCAACCTCCTTCTCAGATCTACTAAACCAAAATCTATATTTTCCAGGTGATTTTTGTGAACAGTAAAGTTGGAGAAGCTGTGATCTAAAATTTTATTCAATGGTTGCTCCAGAGCTGTTTCAGTTTCAAAGAAAGCTTGGTAACTCTACATATAGTTCAATTTAAGATGAAGGAAGTCAGAGTGGAAGGGTCAGTCTCATATTAATAAAATGAAACCAACAAATAGTTGTGAACACCATATTGAACATGGGGTTAGATGTTTCCTAATGTGCAGCAGGGAGGAAAATAAAAAAAAAGCTTTTTCTGAAAAATATCTCAATAACTCTATCACATATTTTTGTTTCCAAATTACTTTGCTACATCAGGTGGGACAATGATATAGACTGATGTTATGTGTATTTCTTTATCATAACTAAGAAAAATTGGCATCAAAGAAAGGAAAGTCCTGTTTCAATGGGGGAGAAAGCAAAGAAAAAAATAGTCTTAGAAGGCAGACACAGCCAAGAGATGGGATTTCTTATGGCAGTCTGTAGGGTCAGTGACAAGAGCGGTATGTATTACTCAGCGTCTTAGGAACTTTTCTCATTGCTGAGACAAAATACTGGACACTCAAAGTTAAAGGAGGGAAGGTTTATTTCAGCTCACAGTTTGTAGGGGTTTCAATTTGTAGACAGCTGGCGCTGAGGCAGGACAGTATGACAGAGTGGCATCACAGAATAGTCCATGGTGTGACAGACAGAAGGCAGCCAGCAGCAAACAGCATGAAGCCAGCCTGTCTTCCCCTTTTAGTCCATCTGGGCTACCAGCCCTTTGGGTGGTGCCCCCAGAACTCTTCCAGGCAACTGAGTTAGACAGAAATATTATAGGCAGTCAGATAGGGCTGGGCCCTGGAAGAAATCAGTGTAGAAGACCAGATACCTTGTAACTATGGGTGAGGCAAACATCCCCCACAGTGGGCCAGACCTCAAGACAAAAGATCAAATAAATGCACATCTTAAGGATAAAACATCAGGGATTGATATTCTAAATAAATCTCTATCACCCTGAGGAAGCCAAAAGCAGCCACTAACCTAACCCCCTACAGGTAAAGAGTCACTGCTTTATATGGATGCCTGCTTGCTACATGACTCTTCTCCTTTTGTCCCTGATTTAATCAATTTTACCTGAACAATTATACTCATAATCTTATTGGTTGGCCATAGTTCTGTCCCACCTCATGTCCATCTTGTGAGTTCCCATTTTGGCCCTGTCTCACATTGTGGTTTTGCTCTATAAAAGTCCCTAGAAAAGACAGAGTCTTTGTTAACTCACTCAGGACCCCTTTTGTCTCTCTATTAGACAGAAATTTTCTTTGTCTCAATAAATATACTCTGCTCTTAACCTCCATTGTTCCTAAAACTCATTCTTCAATTTTAGAGAACACGAACTCGTATTGGACATTTAGTAGGTTGGGAGTTTCTTTCCCCCGTGTCAGAACTGTGATAATTTCAAACAGTGGACTAATTTAGTACTACACACCCTTAATTCCAGCATCACACACTCTAGATCCAGCCAGCTTCAAAAAACTCTGTGCACCTGAGGTTTGGGGGGAATATCTAGATCAAGCCATAATGGCCAGTCAAGTTGGCACCTAAATGGACCATCATAGGGCTGTGCAGGGGAAGTGAGAAAGAACTGAGTCACCATGTCTGGTCTTGAGTACTGAAAAACGTAATTTTACTTTCCTAACTCAGTCTTGATGTTCTTTTAGTGAAAAACATCTCAGAGATCCTTGTTACGGGACAGTGGCTGCAATAGAATACGACAAACTTTCCTATCCAATTCCTTTGGAGAGAGACAGATTGATGGAAAACAACACGACCATCTTCCTGGCACAGATGGGCCATGCATTTTGCTTGGGGCAGCTCCATCCCTCCTAGCATGCGGGAGACAGCTCCAAGAACCACATCAGAAATGCTTTAGGGAGTGAGGGCCTTGGCTGGGAAGGAACAGCAATGGGAGCTAAATATGGACTGACTGGCTAGTCATCTCTGAAGGGAGACCAAGCAGTGTAGTGATGCTTTCGTGGACAAATGCGATGGAGAATTTGCTTGGGCTGGAAGGGATCACATGAAGCAAATGCAAGGTGAAGGACCATCCAGGAAGACTACCTCTCACCATGGCTTTGCAGGAAATCGATTACCTGTCGCTTCTCTAGACATTATACATTCCTCATTTCTAGTGTAAAAATCCACAGTGACAACTTGAAAATTGCCTGAAGAAAGACCAGAGTGTGTGCTAACCTCAGCAGATGCGCATAGTGACACTGAGGCCCCTCCCATGGTGATGCCCCCCTAGATAGGCAGATACCGCTTGGAGAAGGTCTTTTCCATAAAATGCTGGGATCTCTAGGAAAGGACTTGACTTTTCCCTCATTTTACCTTTCTCTTCTAAGAGGAAAACAGCAGAATGGTGAGCACTTCCAGTTTTATTTCTAACTCCGTGGAAAAGTTTAATGGACTAAGAAACTTCAGTAGCACTTTTACCTATATAAGGAAATATTAATATGATTTTAAGTTTTTTCTTCTCTCTTTTAAATGGATTTATGTTGACAATGAATAACATCATTAGGATAACAACAACGCAACTCTTTGAGGTGTGAATGAAAAATAGGGTGGATGTGTAAATAAAAAATAATCTATTATAGCCAGGCATGGCAGCACATCCCTGTAATCCTAGTACTTGGGAGGTTGAGGCAGGAGGGTCAACACAAGTTCAAGTTTGAGGCCAGCCTGAATTACATAGTGAGACCCTATCTCAAAAAAAATCTATTACAGGAAAAAACATGTTGTCATTGATTTCCCTTAAACACTCCTGTCCTCCCCCACTTCAGACATACTTATCCCTTGATTTTTGCCACTTCAGGCAGTTTTGGAAGTCCTCTTTTGTGGCTTCTGTTGAGCTCTTTTTTTTTTTTTTTTTTGTCTTTTTGAGACAGGGTATTGCTATGCAGTTTAGGCTGGCCTTGAGCTCACTTTGTAGCTCAGGTTGGTCTCAGACTTCCAGTAATCCTCCTGCCTCAGCCTCCTGGGTGCTGGGATTACAGGTGTATACCACCATGCCTCAGTTGTGCTCTTGTGACTGCTTGGAAGTTCTAAAGGGATTCAAAACATTTACCCTCATGGCCATATTGACTTTGAGCAAGAGCCAGAAGTTGCTCAGTACCAGCTCCAGTGAATAAGGTTGGTGAGGACACATCACAGGTTTTACAAATCTACTTTTCTGTTGGACAACACTCAGTAGCATACTCTCTGTATTTTTTTCACACCTTTCAAAGACACTAAAGTACTTCCAGAATTGCTTTAGAAAGTGGCAGGAATGATGAGATAAGTGTGTTAAAAGCAAGAGGAGTATTTTGAGGGGGACTAATGGCAATGTGTCTTTTACAGTAGTAAATTTAAGCATTCACCATGTATTTCAATCACATCTCATACTTGTGATTCTTTGCCAGTTTGGTCTGCTATAACAAAATACCACCGAGGGGTGGCGTGCACACCACAGACACTTCTAACAGTTCCAGAGGCTGGGGTTATAAACAGCTAAATTAGGTAGGACTATTACAGGAAGTCAGACAGGGTTAGGTCTTCAAGGAAGTCAGTACAGAAGATGAGAACATCATACAACTGTGACTGAAGGTGCATCTGTCGAAGGTCAGGCCTCAAAATAAAGACAGAATGACCTCATGAGGTATAAGTGATAAATTAAAGATTATACTATAATTACTATCACTTGGTCCAATAAAGTCTACACAGACAGCAGTCACCCAGGTGGGTGACCAGGACCTCCAGACCTATCCCTTCTTAAAAATTGTCTTTGTTCTTCCCATGTATTCTTGCTGTGTGGCCTGCTTCCCTATTGGATCAATATTAGGTAAGCAGCTATGCTTGTAATCTTAACTGGCTGATCAGGTTGACCCACGTAGTACTCACCATGTGATTTTGTACCCACCTTGTGATTTTGCTCTATGAAACGTTCTCAGAGAAATGGGCTCTGTGGCAACCCACTTTAGGTTCCCTCCTGTCTCTTAGGAACTGTTGTGCATAAATTTTTCCTCATTCTTAACCTCCATTGTTCCTTAGAGTTCTTTGTCTGATGGCAGGGAAGATGAATTTGGCCTATCTGACATCTAGCAGTCTGGGAGTTGCGTTTTCCCCTGTATCACAGGGAGTCTGAGGTCTGGTTTCCAGTGTGAACCATTCTGCTGAGGGCCGTCCTCCACGCTGCGGATTGCTGACTTCTTCTTGTATCCTCTCATGGCAGAACGAAGGTGAATAATCTAGGGTGCATTTTACAAGGGTACTAATCCTATGCATGAGGGCTCTATGCTCACAACCTTGTCACTTCTCCAAAGGCCCACAAGCCTCCTCTCAAAATCCCATCACCCTGGGGAGTGGTAGGATTTCAACCTGGGAATTTTGGCAGAGACAAAAACATTCAATCCACAGCAGTGACCTCACCCCCAGTCCTCCTGAGACATTCTTGGGTGCTACTCTTTGAATCCTGCTGCAGCTAGTGGGCAGGATTGCTTCCTGGACCCATTGCAAATATCTGGGAACTAACTTTGCTTAACTTGATCTGGGTAATTAAACTACTCCAGTCCATGCGGCTTTTCCAAAGCAAGGCTCTAGCAATCAGGGCTGTGAAACTGGCCTTGCCTAGTGGGAGTCAGCTTGCTCAGGTCTTGGCTTTGGGTCACACGAGCTGCTGCACAGTGGAGAGCAGCAACAGAGCTCAGAGCAGGGAGCGGCCTGACTGTAAGCCGCATCCCGCACCCCTCCCCCTGCCCCCGCGCACCCCCAACCCTGAAGATGTGAGACTACCACTTTCTCAAGGGACGTGGATGCTTGCACTGGTTATTTATGGACAATGCCATTTCAGCCTGATCTTGCAGAAACAGCCCGTCCTTTTACTCTCTGGCAATGGCTAAAAACATTTACGAATACCGAGAACTACGAGCGCTCCGCGGCAGAGTTTTCGGAAGCAGATTGTCCACTTGCCAGCACACTGCTGGCCTTTCGTTGACTGTCCCCTTAGAAAACGCGCTGGCTTCCATTTCATTTTCCTCCCCAGCCACTGGACTTTAGGAACTTGCATTTCAAGGGAGGCCAGCTCCTCCTTCCAGGGGTTGGGGTTGAAGGGCTGCCCTGTATGCTGTGATTTGCCTTAGCTACTGTGTGAAACCACTGTGTGAAGAGGGCCTCTGCCTTGGCCACAGGGAAGTATTCATGGCCCTGTGAAAGGAAGCCACTTAATCAGGAGGTAACCAAATGCCACTGGAGTAGGAAATGTGAGGCTGAGTGACACGCATCCAGCCACAGATGCACTAATTTAATTTCATGCCCAGACATCAGCTGCTCCTCTCTGCTTAAAAGGAACATTTGCATCCATCTGTCATCATTTCTCCCTTTCATTTTAAAACCTCTTTGCTCTCTTTTCTTTCCCTTTATCCCCTCCCCAACTTGATGAAATAATGGGACACATTTAAATCCAAACTCAGGCAATTCAAATTCTGAACTGATGTGATTTTGTTCCACTCTAAGTCAACCTCGAAGGGCATCTGGGGAGAAGAAATCAAGGGGCCAAACAAAAAAGCAAGTGAGAAAAAGGGGAGATTTTGAATGCAAATTAGCCTCCTCAACCCATTTGAAACCACCTGCTGTGAACTGGGGTAGAATGTCTGGCCCATTAGCACCTCTTTAGGTTGTCAGAGACCAAGCAAGCGGCTGAATGGGTGATAATGGGGAAGAGATGGCTGAGACCTTTAGGAGCCCAGCTCCTGCTTGTCGGTATTCTACCCAGCCCACTTCTGGGACCCAAAGGGCCTGGCTGGCAGGAATGGTTCAAGAGAAGAGAAAGGTAGGAGAGAACAACTTAATTAAATTTGTTAAATTAAAAAGAAAAAAGCAGCACCCTGCTGGCCAAAAAGGAACAGAGGTTAATTTACATTATCCAGGACGGGGCAATGGACTTTTTGGGAATGATTCCAATGTGCTTGTTATCCCTGGCTTCATTATGTGTTAAGTAGAGATTTAGTGAGAACATATAGGATATTGAGAATTGCATGGTATAAACTCAGTGATTAAATTTTGATCCACCTGACACAAACCTCAAATATCAAAGATATGCTTGACATGCATGTCCACAGACATTCCTGTGCAAATGCTTTTAAGAATTCAACTCAAAGAAAGTTCTATGTTATTATCTGTTTGTTTCTTCTTTGTAAAAATCTTTTTGGTCTATGTCTTGTACTCTGAATGACTACTTTGAAGACAATGATACACAGCGTACTAACTATTGTTATTCTCTTGTTATTTTGTTATGAAATTTAGTTTTTCTTTCATAATAAAAGAGAAAGCAATACTTGCTGTAGGGTCTGATGAGGGAAATTCTTGCTAGAACATCCTTATTCCCTTCTCTACTGATTTGTTTGAGAACAGAGTTAGGAATATTATATCTAATGCCATAGTTTTTATGCTTTAACTCTAAGAATTCCCCCCTCCCAAGCCTCTTGTACTCACAGGTGGAGCTTTTGGAAATTGATTAGACCAGAGGGGGCACTATATTCATTATGGATCATATCTAGATGTCCTCTCAAAGACTCATGGGGTCACAGATGGGGATTTTTCAAAGGTGGCTGGGTCTAGAGTGTGTGATGCTTGGATTAAGGGTATATGATTACTGAATTAGCCCTCTGATTGGTTTGGCATGGTTCTGACTGTGGGTAATGGAAAAGCCCTCCCTGAGTGTGAATGCTGCCTGTTCTAAGTGGTTACAGCCTCCCTAGAGTATAAGGGACAGAAAGAGGGCTGCTATTATTGCTTGCTGCTTTGCTACTTTGTTGCTTGCTGCCTTCTGCCCACCATGAACTGTTTCTCCTCTGCTATGCCAATCTGCCTTGGAACCAGCCAACTATGAACTGAAACTTCCACAAACTCTGAGCTAAACAAAACTTTCATGTTCGATGTCAAGTATTGTCTCAGCAACCAGAAAAAGCACTGAGACAATTTTCCTCAGTGAACAGATCCACTGTTTTGTTTATAGCTGAATGTGCTGTTAGGAGCTGGCTCTGATTTGAAGAGGAGGGGTGTGACCAGGAAGGATGTGTCTACCTCCTTGGTTCTTCCTGTATTGCTTGCTTCCTGACCACCATGATGCTAGCAGCTTTCCTCTGCCATGCCATTTCTGCCTTGGAACCAGCTGACCACAGACTAAAACATCTAAAAGTCAGGAGCCTGAATAAACCTCTCCTTCTTTAAATTGTGGCTGTTGGGTATTTTTGTCCAAGCAACAAGAAAATAACTAAGACAGAGACATGTAAAATATAGAGAGAACATGGGTTTTGCTAATGACAGTATTTACTTCCTGATAGTAAAGATATTTGATAGTCTTTTACTTGAGTTCTTGCTTTTATTCTATTTTAAAAATGAAAATGAGTTTATTTCAGTTAGTATAAAATAAACCAGAAGACCCTACAGACTGTAATGATCTATTAGAGATGGCTATAGGAAAAAAATTCTATTACAGGGTTTTTGCCAAAAGGTTTGAGTGGAATGGTAGAGCCTGTAAGGTCGGGCTTAATGAGCTTGCACTAACTGAATGTCAGTAACTTAACTTACAAAGTGTGCACAGAAAAAAAATAATAGCCACATGAATCAGGGCAGAGGCTGGGAAAAGGTAGTTACTAGAAAATCTGCAGTTTGCCTAGTGTGCTCCACTCTCTTCAAGCCAAACTTCTCTGAAAGCATTGTAAAATTACTTTGTGGTCACGACCAAGATAGTTTTAAGTGCTTTGTTTGGATTAAGGAGATGGATTTCATGATCACTTAGGGTCACCAGAATGTTTATGAGTTCTCTGGTGTGCTTAAGTAATAATACAAGATAAATAATTCCACAGAATTTGCTATAGTTTTTATTTCAGACTGGAGGAGATTAGGATTTATGGTGCAAGAACAATTTTTTTGTCTCTGTAAGGATAAAAAATGAGATATAGATAATCATATTTTACCTAATTTTATCAAAGTGCAAGATAAGTGCAAAATTTTGCAAATTTTTGAGTAGTTTACTGTAAGTACTAAATGCTAATAGTGTTTGACTTTCATTCCTGAGGGAGCTTTGTGCCACTATTTCTGTAGCAGGATTGCTGAATGCTATCACCATACCCTGCTTTTGTGCAGGGATATGGAAATTTTGTGGGCCCAGCTGTACTCCACCAGCTAAGAAGCCCACAAGGTTAATGAACACCCACAAAGACAGAGGAGGAAAGAGAGCATTCTTCACCAGGTGATTAGCATGCCAGCATTCTTCCCTCAGTGGTAATGATGGTCAAGAAGGTGCCTGGTGATAGAGGGGAGAATGGAGGGCTGCTGCTTCTTCTGCCTCAAACGCTTATTAAAATTCATTTCCATTCAAATAGCTATCCTCTGATTTTCATCATCAAATAAGCACACACTGTACATATTTAACAGGCAGGAGACCTGGGCTGAGTTCGTGTCTTTTTGAAGTGAAGGCCTGTTTCCTTAATGAGTGTCCATGCTTATCTCCGTATGTAAATTTCTCCCACCTCCTCTTCCTTACCCCCTCCACTTTGCTGCTTCCCAGTTCTGGGGTCGCTGATGGGCAGCCTAGATGCCTATTATATAGATAATTCACTTGGAGCATAATGGAATCTCCTCTTCCAGTCTTGCTCATTATAAAGGTGAAGCCCTCGGGAGGGCAGGCTGGGAATGAACAGGTTTACAGAGTTACTTTTTCCTGTACAAGAGGCAGAAGTAGAGGCAGGATGGAAGTAGTTTCCTCATTTCCCTTGGCTGTGGATATTTTTTCCCTTTTGGACATGGCCTCCATTCCCAGACATGCTGATTGTCTTTGGAGCTCCTGGGGACCACCATCTGCTGGAAGGCATCTCAGCTCGGGCGGTTCTTCCCTGCACAGCTGCTAGGGTACAGCTGAGCCTGTCCTATTGTTGTCAGCAAGACACCAAGTGGCAAACGTGAGTGCCCTGAGCCATTGTCAAGAGCGTGGACAGTCTGGTCATTCGGCAGAGCAAGAAGATGTTAGCCTCATTCGTGGTGTGCCAAATGGACCCCAGAAGCACTTAGTTTATATTATTTTTAATCATAAGCCACATAAAAAAGTTATCTGTGGGGTTTGGAATCCTCTGTTACGTGAGGGCTTAGAATTCTCAGTGATCATACAAGGGTACCAACAAAGTAAACTGGCTAGTATTGAGAGTTGTATTAAATTCATGGCAAGACTACATTTTCTATCATGATTCAATTTGCAAATTATTTCAGCATAATTAAAGACCAGTCAGGGCAGGATAACAATGAGCTCCTGTGTATTTCCTCTTTGTTTTTCCCTCAGTTGCCTTTAGTTAAAAAAAAAAAAAGGCAAAAACTTCTAGGTTTAAAATAACCTAACTCAAGTGGGCTGAAAAGAATCATCTGTAAAGAGTCCTGATGAGAAATGTGGTGGCAGGAATTAGTTTTACAAAGCATATGCTAAAACAAAATATAAAATAAGTGAGATTTGGGGGAAATCGAAAGAAATATTTCTTGCTCAGGGTCTGGTTCTCGTGATTTCTTTCTTCTGTTGAAACATATTGTGTCTCCTAATTTTAGAAACTTGATTATTCATAGGAAGTTCATTCTGATGAAGCTGTTTGCATGTTTTTCAACACAGAAATCAGGCAAGTTCAGGAAGTTTATCTAATCTCCTTGTCTGATTGTTTGGAGAAAATAGCTCCCTCCTCTCCCATGTTCTGCCATAGGTGATAGAGCTCATTTCTCACCCTCAGGAGCCCTAAAAATTGCCTGGCCCAGCATAATTTAGAGACCAAATGACCTGACAATATCTGGTTCTTTATGCCTTTGACCACACTGTTTTTCACTTGGGGAATGCTACCCATTTCTTGTTGAACAATAAGAATAAATTTGTATAGATGTATAATTATTAGAGTAGCTGGTTCAGTCTCATCAGTATCAAGATTGGCAAACATTTCCTTTTCTTATCAGCAGCAAAAAACCAGCCACTACCATGTGAAAGATTCCAGGAGAGGTAATATGGATGAAACTGTTTCTTAGATTTATAAGAGTTTTTTTTAAAAAAAGCACTAATCCTAACTGTCTTTCATACTTTATGGAGAAAAGGACCAATGACCCAGACTATCAGGACAGTGTCTCCAAAGTGAATTGAAATCTTAAAGTAAGCAGCACATAGTGTAAACATTTTAGGAGAAGAGGAATCCAAAAGGAGAAGGAAAAAAATTCATGAAGGCCTCCCAATACAGAGAATGCAAATCTGTGTGCAACAGGTATGCAACCACGTATCTTTTTAAATAATGCTCTCATTTCAGAAGACTTTAAAGATTTACCTTTTTTTTTTTCCTGAGTCAGAAATTATAGCTGTAAACATTAGATAGCAGTGAGAAATACTTGGATCATATGAGATGTGTAAGTGGAAATAAATAAAACCAAGGAAGATGTAAAGAACGAATAAATGCCATTTAAATGAGAAATTGCATGGGGAAGTTGCTGTCTTTTGATGGAACAAAGTGAACAGAATAAGTTGATCATTGCCTGAAGAAAAATCTTTTCTATGTTTAAAAATATCCTGAGCACGTTAGTTTGGAAAATTGGTAAATCTAAAGACATTTCCTTTAGAATCCTGACAATGTAAAGTTCTCACAGGTTCATTAAAAGTTTCACTTTGCTAATTTAGATATGGATTTCCAAATCCTTTGTTTGGCCACAGGAGATGGAGCTGGTTTTAAGCCCCTCTTTGCTTTATAGAAGCCATGTGACTTGGGTGGGATCAGTTTTGTCACTTGTCAGATGGGGATAATAGTAGTTCTCAGTGCAAAAAATAAAATTTGGTAATTAAAGCAGTTAGCTGAGTGCTCAGTCATAAATGTTGGCTGTTACCACTTAGGCAAGTGAGTGACAGAAGCCTAGATCATACTAGAAGTGAGTTATCTTAAAGAAAGGATACGACCTTGCACCAGGAATTCTTTGGGGTGTCTAATCATTTCAGAGAATTAAGGCTAAATTTTTAATTCCATTAAAAATATGTTCACTGAGCATTTTTCAGGTTCAAAATATGCATTCAGTCATCTCCTGTGGACTGTTTTCAAGTAACAGAAATAAAAAACCTATACAACTTCCTCTCTTCTGAGACAGAAATGTTCATTTATTTAAAAAATATATATTGAGTATCTGGAAGACACCCATTGATGTGGTAGAGGTTCAGGAGCAGGCAAAGCAGATGAATTGGTTTACTCTGTGGAACCAGGAACATTTGAATAAATGTTTTTTGACTTTGGAAGAAACAGTTCTAAACTTTATGACAAGTAATAGTGATTTCTCAATAAGTATTTTAAAAGTCACAATGCTTCACTTACCTCTCTCTATTCAATAAGCATAAAATTGTGATCCATTTCTCAAAATTAGAAGATTACAGACTAAATTTTATAGACATAAAGAGATAGCATCTTAAAGCAAAAAACGCAATTTAGTGCCTTTCCTTGACTTATCCTGATATCTGTTAAGCTTTCCTATTTGACATAAAGATAATAATTTTCTCTATCTATCCATAGCTGCACATCTTTCTTTCCATTTCTCAAATCAAAGTTCCTCTGGAAGCATACATCCAAGCAAAGTTCTTTCTTAGCTCAGAGTCTGTATTTTATTTCTAACTTGCCTGCTTACCTGCTCCTTCATTTCCACTTTTAGTTTACAGCCTCTCTGCAACCCTCAAACAGGGCTTTATATGAACACGATGGGTTCACTGACAACACAGACCTGAGGATGCTGACCTGCATTCTGTCCATCTCCTCGAGGGAGCAGGATGCTAACCCCATGTGGATAGATCCTGCCACTCTGCTCCCAAACACAAAATTATTGAATTAAAGACAGCACAATCATTAGCAAATCTGGTGACATTATGAGTTTTAAAAGTATTTTTTGATTGGACAGGCACATTTGTCCTTGGACTGCCTGAAGGCTTTAAGCATCATGGGCGATATCGATCTTCATTGAGCTTTGAAATAGCAACAGCAGGAACAAACCAGATGGCCCCCCCAAATGAAGATGAATGCATGTGATTGTCATTCAAAGCTCTCAGTAGTCCAAGCTGCCATGTGCACTGAGGAGTGGGCTGCTTGTCTCTGCCTAACGGGCTTGGTCCTAACAATCATTGACTTCACGTATGGAAGAATCATTGATAAACGCAGTAGCAAATACTAGGAAAGCATGTTTAGAAGCAGCATTCCAACTTAGTACTGTATCCCAGATATATATGCTCATCATTTATTCATTTATAATATTACTCATAGTGATGATTTACTAAGTGTTTTAAAAATTGTCACCCTTCTCCTCTTCCTCCTCCTCTTCCTCCTCTCTTTATCCTCTCTGTCTCTCTCTGTCTCTGGAAGTATGTGACTTAGTTGACTTCAGATCATGGGAATAAAATGTCAGCATTTGCAAGGGGAAAGAAACTTGTGTTTATTAAAAGCAAATGGTCAAATTGCAGCAACAATTCATTGTTTCCTATCATAAAATCTTGTATTAAGGCTTTATAACTCAACTCTTAAAAATTAGCCTGTTGGATAAAACTTAAGAAAGACTCTTTGTGGGCTAACCAATTAGGGGAAAGTCCTATAACCCATAAGTTATGCTCATGGAAAATCAAGTGATACTGAGTTGTAAGTGCGTAGCTACCCACCACACATCGTGGGGAATTGCAATTTGAAATTGATAACTAAGTGGTGAATTAAAAGCTTCAAATCCCAGAGTTGTACAGTTCTAGACAACTAGGATTGGGATTCAGCAAAAACATTGGTAATAGTGCCAAGAAATGGCTGAGATATGGAAGTTCATGGGCCAGCTGTTGTACATCTGTTGTACATTTTACCAATATGATTATGAGGAAGAGGGTAAGTGAGTTGGCAAAGATCCTTGGCACTTTTAAAATCATTGGATAAGATGACATCATATACTAGGACCACCTGAGCCCTCTTAGAATAGGTACAATGATTTCTTTAAATAATGGAATTGTAAGAGTACAAAACAGGTTAGGCCCAAATTTGAGATTTCTGGTCTTGTACTATAAATTGATTCATATTTCTAGTTCAAAAGGAAGACAAAGAAAAAAATAACTTTTTTTAAATAGAGTGATCAAATATCTAGAATTTTATTGTGAAAAATATTTGAAATGTATTCTAGATATCTAGTACCATTAAAATGTTTGCTCTAAAAGTTATTTTTATTTGATTGTATAAAATCAAAGCTGTGACTGGATAGATAAAAGAACACAGAAATAATAATTGTATGAAATTTTGCTAACTATTGTGAATGACTTGACTTATTTATTAAGAGATATACACTGAGCTCTTAGAACACAGGCATAGCAAGCCCTCTCTTTCAAGTGTGTTGTTATTGTTGCTGATATTATTTTCTTTATTGTTGTCATTAGAGAAGATGGAGTTAGAAAACTCCTTTAGGAAACAAGGTCCAACTCATCAGTTAACTACCCTGACCAGGGCTGCTTGCACAAGCCTCTTTCCTCTTCTTCTCTCTTTTTTCCTCCCCCTTTTTCTCTTTCTTGCCTTGCCCTTGTTTCTTAGTATCTATATTTTGTCCTAACAATCTTGGTCTAAATTACTGTATCTTTAATAAAAACTAAATGCAAGAAGACAGAAAGGTTTCTCAGCATGATCTAATAGTAACAGAGTGGTCTTGGTCACAGAAATACATCAAAAGGATAGTCAAGCTTTCAGTCTGGAATTCCAAGGATAAAGGTGTACCTCCAGTTTCTGCATACAGAAGTCTGAAAAATAACACCTATCTCAAAGAGTTTGATGAGGATTAAATTAAATGTCTCTAAATTGTTTAGCACAATGCTTTGTGTCTAGTGTCTGTTTTTAAAGATTATTTATTTTTAGTTTCTGTTCTTATTCTTCTTATTTTTCTTATTGGGGCCAGAGCAGACAAAGAGATCTCAGAGATTCTGAAACTCATCTCCAAGTAGATATCAGAAGTCAAGCACTGCTCCAACCATCTACCCTACCTGAGGCTGTAAAATTAACTTGGTTTTCAGACCCATGAGGTTCTCATGTCAGGCACTGCATTGTCTGTACAAACTTTGCCTCTATGTCTCTCTGGTGCCTTCCCTCTACACAGTGAATGCACTTTAAGCATGCCCAGCCGGCCTGGGTCACGTGAAGACCCTGCACTTATTCCAGGGCAGATGTTCATGTCTGGCAGTGATTTAGAGGCTTCAGGAGTCATTGAATTCAAAAAGCCTCCATTGAAGGTGAGGGCAAGGCTGGAGATGGAGCACGATGGCTGATGTGTGTTTAGCATGTACAAGGCACAGGGTTTGATCCCTGCCACCAAAAAAAAAAAAAAAAAAAAAAAAAAGTTCCAGGGATTCTCATGTTCTGTTTGTTAATTCTTTGAGGCTCTCACTTCTGCTCCAAACTATAGTCTACCTCTTCATCTTTCAGTAGGCACTGAGGGAGCTGCACATTTAGTTTCTGGTTGGGTTCTAAGAGCTGCTCACAAATCCAAACAGCCTTTAACCATCTCTGTGTCCTTGCTTTCTCATTTTCCAATTGTCACTCATCTTCTTAAATTTGTTTTGTCCTTTGCAAGTTATAAGTTCCACAAAGTGGGTGAGTTTTTCCTGGGTCAGTGTCTCCTACTAAATCTCAAATCTGTGCAGATCAGTGGCCTGATTTATAATCTCCCCAGTCTTCTGTCACCAAAAATTTTCTTTGTTTGTTTGTTCTTTTTTGTTTTTTTAAGACAGGTCTTGCTATGCATTCCAGGCTAGCCTCAAACTCATTACATAGACCAGGCTGGTCCTGGTGTAATTCTGCTGCCTCACCTCTTCAGTGCTATCAGGTGTGTACCACCATGCTTGGATTCTCAATGATTTTTTTGTTGATTTGTTTTATTTAACTTTTAGCTTTTGCAATAACTTAGTTAAACAAAAATGATTTAGCCCATAAATAGCATGGTTAATTCCACATTAATGTTTTAATTACTTCTGCTTCAGTTAGATATCTAAAATTTTGATGTATTTGCACCACAAATGAGTGAACTGATGGAAGAATTTATAAATTAGGTGACTTGAACTAATATTTTGACCTGTATATCTGTGCTTTCTGTTTTCCACCATTTTTTTTTCTCCAATAAATGTATATTCAGCATTACTCAAGGTTTGGCTAGACTGGCTCCATATTCTGTAGTTGTATCACAGAAAATGATATATAAATTCACATCTTTTTACCATCTGAAGTTCAAGCTTTGATTTGATAATGACTTATTTGTTTTAGCAGATCTCTTTCATCTGAACAGAGATCCAAGATGACATAGAGGAGGGATAAAGGAAGAGGATGAGCCAGAATCTTAGGCTTTGTCAAACAGAACAGGCTCAAATGCTCCAGGGAGGCACACTTTGGAGGAGGTGGCTGGGCCCTTCCTGTCCTATGCAGAAAGTTCCCTGAGATAGCTGAGCACAGTGACCATGTGTGCACAGCTCAGAAATCATCTTTTATTCTTCTGAACATCTTCTGGGACTGGCTTGAGGAGAGTGGTGGATGCAAAACCTGTTTGTTTTAATACCTCAGAAATTCATTTGTATCACTAAGTTGTCTTGAATAGTCAACTCTTGAATTGTTGGCTACCCCTGTGTGTAGAGTAAGAAGATAATTGCTCTGATCCCAGGGTGAACCATCTGCTAATACAAATTGCTCTGCTATCTGCTTCATTGAAACACTTGTGTTCATTATATTATGTTGAAACGTTCATGAAACATCGTTTATACTAAGTTGTGTTCCTGGAAAATTTGATTCTATAAATGGGCAGAAGACTCTTAATTGCAAAGGCTCTTCTCTCTCTTTAGATTTCTAAACTGCTTTGCTGACTTTATCTGGGTCTCAGAGAGCCAATATCTTGTGGGAGTGGCTGATTATTGATGCCTAGGTGGACATGGCAGTGACAATCCAAATTTACAACAATCATAATAGTTTCTGAAACCTCTTTTAAAAAAAATGTTCCTGAGTTCTGGAATCTGAAAAATGTCTTGTTATTGTAATTCTAAAGCTTCTTTTGATGCTACTATTAGAGAGTTCAGTTAGTGTCTCCTTCAGCATTGTGTTGATACTGTGATATAAATCAGGGCAGTAAGATTTGACAAATGCCTATTAATTTTTTTTGATGTCTTAACATATGATTAATGACTGTGATGACACAAAATGAGGCCTTTTTGGATTCACTGCTTTTTAAATGTCTTTCAGTATCATATGCATTGTCTTAGTTACTTTTTTCTTGTTGCTGAGACAGAATACCTGATGCCCAAAATTAGGGCAACAAAGTATTTCTTATAGTTCTTGGAGGTCTCAGCCCATACTTAGTTGGCTCCAAGGCAGCGTGGTGTGGTGGGGCAGCCATTCATGGCCGCTGCAACAGCAACGCACAAACTGCAAGAGAGAGGGAAGACACACCTTCCTCCCACCTTTACACTGTATGTCAGCTCCACCCCTGGCAGGTTCAGCACTCACATCACCAATCCCAGTGCTAGACAACAAACCAATCACGAATGTCAGACTCAGCCACTGTTCATGATTACATGAGGCTTTGGGGCGGGGCACAGGACCATACCCATAACACATATGGCACAAGGAGAGAAAACAATGAGTTAAATAGGAGTGAAGAATAGGGCTTTCAATTAACAAGATGTTGTTAACTTGTAATTGCTTTATGTAATTCTCCAGTCCTGCCTATCATGAGTTTTAGAAGTGAGAAAAGGCAGAGAGGTAGTGTTGAGACATTAGCAATTTCTTCCTGCCATAATATTTCATACTCTACCATGAGTGAATCAAATGCTAATTTACTTATCTATCTGTCCTTAGATGACAATTTTAAAGGCCATTAAAAATTCAGACAACAACAACAACAACAACAACAATGAAATAAATTCATACAACATGGCAGATTTGCTCAGATTTAATATCAAAGTAATTTTCACAACTGAGGCTTATTGATGTAATAGAGATATTGAAGACCCTGGAATCATCAAGATGAACCCCTTCCCCTGGCTACTTCATGATTCATGGTGAGTTGTAGACACCAAGTATTTCTTCATGTCCCATGATTTTACAAGTGATGCATACAAATTCTCTCTCGTTCCATAGAGCAGAAAGTGAGTTGGTCCAGCTTCAGATAAGAAGTTGTGTATGTGACCAGTGAGAGACTCCACCATTCTCTGGTAGGCTACTTAGATGGAAAGGAATTTAGGCCCCAATGTGGTGCAGTTAGTTTTAAAATTTCTCCTTTATCATCTGACCTGAGCACCAAGAGGAGTGCTCTTTATCTGAAACATCTCTCCTCTCTCATCTCCATCTTTCATCAGTATGATTACCTTTTTATTATCATTATTTATGTTTTATATAACTAGAGAAATAATTTGTCATGGATTACATCTTATTTGCAAGAGGCTCTAGTGAGATGGCAACAAGGCATGCCCAATATATCATCATTTAGCAGCTTCTTTTGTAATGATACTGAAGTAATGGTGGAAAAAATACATATAAACAACTCTGAGGACAGATTTTGAATGATCCAGTAATTCTGATTTATACTCAGTATTTGCTGGAACTGTATTAGCAGTTAAAGTCAATGGCTAAATGATTCCCAGCACAAAATGAGCCAGAAGTACAAAAGAAGCTTTACAAAGCACAATTGAGAGCTCCTGAGCTGCCCAGTTTAGAATTCCAAGTGCAGTGTAAATTACAGGCCTGGTTATCACTTTTAACTAAAAGTTCTACCCAATATAGTCCAGCTAGGTGATTTGTCTGCTATGCTTTTATGAAGCAGTGAACACCAGCTTAATTCCGTTGCTTTTCTAAAGCAAATTGCTTCACCTCTCTTATCTACTGCAGAGAAGATGTGACTCTCCTAACTTTGATGACAGTAAGTTTCGCTCAACAAACACCACGTGGCACCTGGGACAGGTGAAGAGGCGTCCCATTTCTACAAGTGACATTTGGCCCCGGGGCATCTTGAAGTGATCTCAGCCACCAGGAGTGCTCTCACTTTTAGGTCTCTCACGCTTCTCTACTTCCTCTCCTGGCCCAGTGTGCTTCCTGCTTATTACTTGTTTCCTCCATATTTTCCCCTATTACAAAGATGAAAGCAATAAAAGCTTTGGAAACCAAAATCTAGCACTCTAACTAGCAATATTAGTAGAAAGCCAAAAACTCCCAAATATGAATAAGATCCTCAAAGCCAACCAAGCAAAACATGCAGTTAGGTAAATAGATACTGCTTGGTGGCAACCAGTAGAAACTGATTCCTATTGCTTTGCTCATGTGACTTGCTTATCCATGGCAGATTGATCATAGCCTCATAGCATATTAGCCAGGAACAGGTCCTCCAAGTCCAGTTGTTGTGAGAGGAAGACACTCTAAATATAAAATCTTTGATCCTTCCAGGACAAGTGGGAAAATTGATAGATTTGCATAAATGCTTCCCAGGGAATCGGAAGGTTTTTTTCAAGAGTCTGGATGTGGACTTGAATTTTCTTCCTGTCTCCCAGTCCTGTGCAGAGGAGGTGATTCGTGCATCCACTCTCCTGGCCTGTATTGGTCTATCTTGAATGGAAGGAGATAATTGCTGACTCTACCATTCATTTAAAAGGAGTCATTGTGATCATTTAATCACTTTATTCACCCAATATTTACTAAGCTTTTACTTTAGTTATGAGCATCAGGATGGAAACATGAATCCCGCTTGTCCATGGTCCTTACAGGTCTCAAGGGTTAGTAGGAAAGACAGACAAGTAAATACGCTTTTTAGACCACAATAATCACAATACTATGTTCAAATAATAGAAGAACCAAGGGTTCTAGGAGCACTGAAGAGACAGAAACAGAGGGACTTAGGAAAGAGTTACAAGAACAAGTAGTGTGTGAGCACGTCTGTAAAAGATGCCCTGGGATTTGCACATTTTGATAATGAGTTGGTGCAGTGGTAAAGGTCTGTGGCAGTGTGGCTACCACGCACTCAGGAAAATTTTACTGAGAATTCTGTGGGTTACCAGGGCTAGATGAATGTATCAGGCCCACACAACTCTATTACTGACCATGTGATCTACCAGACAGATGCCTCCTCCAGGAAGGAAAGGAAGGAAAGGAAGAGGGCAGCATTGTGGGGCAGGGATGAAGGCACTCTGAAGTTCATTACCCAAAGGTCATTTGGAGCACAAGATGAATATGTCGCGACATTCCTTTGGAAGTGCATCTTCTGCCCAGCTGCCAAAATGCTGCTGTTTCAGAAGGCACTAGCAGAGTTTTGCTCCTTAATTTCTTTGCTCATTAAGCCTTCACTTCTGAGATGTGAAAATGACTCCAGGCTGGTAATAAACTGCTGGAGAAGTCATTATTTTAAAAATGATCTTGCTCCCAAAGGGGATGGAGTGGTACAAAGCACAATTGCTCCAAGATCAGCTCCTCTGTAGGACAATGATTGTTCAAATGTTCCAGTTATCATAAGAATAAAAAAGAACTGTCTAGTTGCAGAAAAGATGAAGCACAAAGTACCCAAGCCTACTCAATAATCACAATAGCCTATTTTTTGGAGAGGTGAGATGGTACATTTCAATTGGGGAAAATTATACTATTGTTAGCCTGTGCATTATAATGCAGTAGGAGTAGAAAGGGTGCAGAAAGGATGTAAGAAGACAGAAGTCACTTTTAGGCAGTCTTACAATGTTTAAGAAGGGACCAAGAATAAGTTGAAATAACAGAAATGATATTACTATAATATGTAAGAGTATATAATAATATTATAATTAATAATAATAAAAGTCCTCCACAGCAGAAACTATCACTTACCACTACCATTACTAGGTTTAGCAATGGGAATCAGCATGGAAACATGAACCTGTACTATCTTTCTGTGTTCAGTTTCTGTCTTACCTCTCTAGTTCCTCCCCTTTCGCTCTTTCTTTTTTTTTTTTTATTTAAGAGAAAATAGATACAGAAGCTAGAAATAAAAGTCAAAAAAGACAGACAAACAACAACAACAGATCTGATACGATAACATTGTAGGTTTACACACTGAGGTGGTTGAAGTTTGGCAGTAGTTACAATATTGCATATCATTACCTTCCTAGGGGTTGGGGATATTGACAGATATA
>RJWM01004125.1:0-104979 GCA_004363535.1 Dasyprocta punctata
CCTCCGTGAAACAGAAAAAATATTGAGTGCATGCTCTATTCTAGACACAACGTCCAGTAGAAATTGGTGTAATGGTCATACTTGCATTATAGGTTATCTTGTGAGAATAAAAAGGCCACAGATGTGATACTGACCAGAAATGTTAAAATATTTGATGATGAATAGTATTTGTAGAACATTATGCAAAAACTACAAAGTAAGAAAAAGAAAAAGAAAGTAATGATAGAGGATAGTGGATACCTCTGGGTGTTAGTACTGACCTGTGATCAAATTGTGGCTTATCAACTTGTCAGCAGCACAACCTTGGTGAGCTGTTTGCTGAAGTCTCAGTTGCCTCATTAGCAAGCCAGGAATGACCTTGGGGAATGAAGTAAAGCTGTGTGTACGTGAAGTGTTTAGAAATGATATCTGCTGTGTTAAAAATCATAGTTAGAACAAATACCAGCTGGACTAAAGAACCAGTTCTAGTTCTTATACTCAGTGTTCTTGCCACTTGAGATATTATTTGAGGGGTAAAAAAAGACTGTAAAAACAATTTTCTAGTCTTTGCTGCCAAGTGGTCACGTGCTGTATATGGGTTTAATTCATTGGTGAAGGCAAAGAGGATGATATATTATTTTTCACTCTTCACTTTGATAATGTTTTCTATGAAGAAGTAGAAAGATCAGGAGAATTTTGGAACAGAAATATCTGGGCTTTAATCCAAAATCCCTTACTTTGGAATCTTGCATGTAACCTAAGATGCTTCCTCTTTATGATATAGGGTTGTTGTAATCATTACATATGAGGATGGGTGTAAAATGCTAACATCATATCTCAGTCATCTTGAATTGTTTGAGTATTAGCAGAACAAAGTGGTACCCAGCCTGGGCAGCCAGGCTGCATAGGTTTGGACGTCAGCTACACAGCAGCAAGCTTTTCTGTCTCATCGTTTTTACTTTTTTGGTTTTGGTGTTTTGAGACAGGGTCTTGCTGCATAATCCAGGCTGGCCTTGAACTCACTATGTAGCCCAGGCTGGCCTCAAACTCACAGTAGTCCTTCTGCCTCAGCCTCCCGAGTGCTGGGGTTACAGGTGTGCGCCACCACTTCTGACTTCTTTCCATCTTTATGATGATATTGTAAGACTACCTGGAACCTGAGTATGAAGCAGGTTGGGATAGAAATGTTTTTCATTAAAATGGTAGTAGTTGTCCTTATTCTTACTCATCAACAGAAGATTAGTTAAAACTGCAAGACTATAAATGAAGTGTGGAAAATGAGGAAGGTAAAAGAAAAAAATGGAATTACTAGAAGGGGACAATAGCTTGTGAAAGAAGGCCAAGGAAGAAATGTGGCCCCTCTCTGCTCCACTCAGTGTTTGAATCCTGTCTTGTATGGGATTTTGGAGTTGATAACTGAGTCACGTGTGGACCTGTGAAAGTGCAGTCTAATTCTGTCCTCTCTACTGTGGTAAGGGAAATTCCTGAGATCAGATGATGTTTTTAACCTAAACCCTCTGCTCTTTCGTTTGAAGCTCTCATTGTGCCATTGCCTGGAACTGTGACAATTCACTATATCTTTTGGTCCCCTAGTCTGTAAAATTCTGTAGTTTATGGACAGTGTAATTATAAATCATTGATTTGGCTTTTGCTTTTACTATGACTTTTTAACAATAGTATTAGAGGAAAATATTGATTTTCCTTGTTTTAGCTGTGTACACAAAACTCATCAAGTGATTGTGAACTATATTTCCAGAGATATATTTAAATAAGCAAAAGACCCCAAATACAAAGTTTTTATTGACTAAAAGTTTTGTAATTCAATGTTGATATCACTGCTGGAAAACATATTGAGTCAAGTCAAATTTTCATTTTTAATGTGTGTGGTGACCCGATTTTATATATTTAAATTAGTTTAGTGGACCAAACAAAATACAGATTGTAAGCCAGATAGAAAAGAGAGTCATAAAAAGTAGGGAGAAGTTCAAATACTTCCACAAATTACTATTCTGGTGTTTTAGAAATATTTAAATATATTTGTTAATTTGTTTCATTTATGCTAATAGTTGATCTTAGTTCATTGAAAAGAAGGTTTGTGCTGTTCATTTCTTTTTTGTAAGAATCTTGTGGGTTCATGTATCATACTGAATAACTACTTTGAAGACAGCAATGCACAACATGATAACCATTGTTATTATCTTGTTTGATTATGAAAATGTGTTTTATTTTTTCATAAATTAAGAAAAAGAAAAAAAGCCAAAAGAAAGTGCACTTATTAAATTCTTATGATTTGCATAAAAAGGATTATTTTCTCCAAATTCTGTGATTTGTAAGATTTCATTTAAAAAAAAAATCCCTGTAATTCTTTGAGAAAGAGAAATAGTTTCTGCTTCAGACTAAAGTGTGGCAGCTTCTGTAACCATAGACAGGGGGATCCCGACTGGGAAATGTGTGTGGACTCCAGACAAAACAGTATTTATTGCACTTTGTCCTTCCTGTCTCTAAGGGAAGTTTAATAATAGCTGTTTAATTAAAATTACAGAAAATTTTTTCATGGTTCAGTGAAACTAATATATTTGATTTCTTTCCACAGTCTTCATGAATGCAGCAATTCCCATCGCGGCTGTCCTTGCTGTAAGATGCTTTTTCTTGCTTTTCGAAAGGGAGCCAAGTCAGTGCGTATAAATGATTTATGAAAAAGAATGTGTGGGTGGTAACATATATTGCTTCATTTCTGTTGTTCCTTCTTTGCAATTTTTCTAGTCCAGGATTTCTGACTCTTGACACTATGAACACCTTGGCCAGATAACTTTTTAATCATCAGGGGGTGTTGTAGCATTAGGATATTTTCCAGCCTCCTTGGCCTCTACCTACTTCCAGTCTTGACAATGAAAAATATCCCCAAATGCTGGCAAATGCACCCCAGGAGAAGAACTAAGAATGACTGAGAATTAACTGTTTTAATCTCAATGACCTGTTTCCCATACATTTTTACAACATGGTGCTAGATCAACAACTGGAAAATGGTAATAATTAGGTTATATTTTGAGCCAAAATGACAAACCCAGCCACTGACATTAATTTTAGAAATGTGCATAAGTCTTCGCATTTCTGCATGCAGTTTTAACAATCTACACTAGGGACACTTACATAACAGAACATTCACTTTTCACTTAGAATATTAAAGTATTATTGATTGCAAAGGGCTTGACTGACCCACAGTTAAGAACTGTGAGTTCTTCATCTCGTTATTCCCCAGCTCAGTAATTTGACAGAAGTCAGTTTCTTATTCTGTAAATAGACTCTGTCCTGACTTTTTTTTTTATCAGCTTACTACTGGGAAGATTCATCAAGCATTAAATTTGCACCAATAGTATCGTTTTAGTTAAAGAGTATGGGATCAAGGAATTGTTTACATAGTTGCAATGGACATATTGGCACAAAGGGAAATACTAGGTTTGTAAAAATGACCATAGAGATTTTCTCTGGCTTTCTCTAAAGCAACCATTTCTTTGCACAGACTTTCGTGACCCACGCATATGCCAGTGGCCACAACCTCAAACCTGCAGAGGCCTTTGCCTCCCTGTCTCTCTTCCACATCCTTGTCACCCCGCTGTTCCTGCTCTCCACAGTGGTCAGATTTGCGGTCAAAGCCATCATAAGGTAGGCACCAAAATCTCTGGAGTGCTTTCTTACTGGCGGTATAAATAATATGTGTGTCCTAATGGTACATTTGGAAAAGTGTAAAACAGAGCATTCATAATCACTACCCGGAGATGACCATTGCTAAAATTGTGGTATGTGAACTTTCAGGTCTTTATTTCATATAAAAATAATTATTGTAAAGTAAAGATGTTGAATTTATGTAGGTTTTGACTCCTTATTTCACTTACTGTTTTCATTATTTTCTCCATGCTACTGGCCATGTGATAGTCTATTATTTGGAAGTATATTAATTTCTCTATTAATTGCCTTTTTATTGGACATTTGTAATGTTTCTATTTCTTAATATACATAGCAGTAAAGTAAATATCTTTGCTTATCTTGCACTTTTCTCTCATGGTTTCCTTAGGTCCAGTATTTAGAGGTTATGGTACTAGTTTTAGTAGTCTGCACATCTTTAATGTCCTCAATGAATATAGAGATGATGCTTTCTATTGAAGTGGTAGAGGGTCAAATAGTATCTATATATTTGAGATTATTTATGATATTCATTGGTTTTTCTTTTTTTTTTCTTTTTTTTTTTTTTTTTTTTTTTTTTTTTTTTTTTTTTTTTTTTTTTTTTTTTTTTTTTGAGACAAGGTCTCACCATGTAGTTTAGGAGGCTGGCCTCCAACTCACTTTGTCGCCCATGCTGGCCTCAAACTGGCACCAATTCTCTTGACTCAGTCTCCACAGTGCTGGGATTACAGGCATACACCACCACACCCACCAGTGATATAGACATAATGTTTTCCACTGAAACCATGCCAGTTTATGTGTGTATCCTCAGTGACAGAGAATTTTTATACCAACATATAAAATCTGCTACAAATTTAGTTTAACCTGGAAAAAAGAAATAATATATAAAATTGGTCCCTAAAAATAGAGGCTTGCAAAATATTTCTAATATTTTGCTTATTTAAATATACTTCTGTAGTGTTTCCAATCAGTGTAGACTTTGTTTCATATAAAATTTCCCATAACATACTGCTATGTAATGGAGGTGATGTGATAATGGCCTTTTCCCCATCATTTTTATTTGTAGTCTATAAATGTTACCAAACCACATCTTCTATATTGTGTGTTCCATAATCTACCTGTGTCTTAGAATCTATTAAACATAAGGAGATCTCAAGTAGTGCTTTGCTTTTGGTTATCTGTCTTTACAAACCTTATACAACCTCAGTATGTTTCATGAACTGTCACCATCATTTATATCTGACCTTTGAAAGAAATGCCTAAATGTTGTGCCACTAAAGGAAAATTGGAAAACTCATGCCTTAAATATATGAAATATGATGCTGCTATTGACAGCAGTCTAGAACTTCTCTAATAATGTCTTAAAATGACATATTTTTTCCAGTATCTGTATGTTTGTGAAAAAAACCCTAGTATTTAATGTTCAAAACACCAGAATCTTCACTTTTAGGCAACATTTGACAACTTAATGCCAGCTGAAATTAAATTCACAAAAATTATTCTGTTGTGAATGAAATTCTGTTAGGATTTGATGGTGTCATAACACAGCTTCAATCCTGTTCTCTGAGTTAGGTCATTAGTAGCATTTCGGAAGCTTGTTTCAGTTTGAAGCTCAGGCCCTCTGGCCTCATCTGCCCTCGTATTCTTTTCTTATTGTCCTGCCTTCTGAAGCACTTGAACAGATCATGGACTGCACTGTGTAGTACCACTTCCAAATTAGGCAGTACTTTGGAAGGAACGATGATTCAAACAATAAAAGTGATAAATGGCCAGAGTCTGCTATTTTGGGCCTTATTTTCATTTTCCCCATTTAACAGCTATCCCTTTCATGGTTGCACTATTAGCTGGAATGTGATTTTGCACTGCAGGCAGAGATAAAAAGCAGTTGATAGCTTTTAACAAATAATTTCTCTGCAATCAGGGGCTTACCAATCATCAAAAGAACTTTCAGTGGGTTTGGAAAAAGATAACAATCTCGGGATTTCCCCCAAATTCATAGTACAGAGTTTTGCTGGAGTAAATCCTAGCATAACTGGGGGTGATTAAAATCCCCTGTGTATTTCTGAATAGCACTTTCCCTTCTGCACATTTCAGGGAAAAGGCATTTGCCAGTTTGATAAAGACCAGTCTGTTTTCAGGGCTTAGTTCCAGGTTTCCCAAGCCATAGGCCAAGTAGAATCTGCTTATAAAAACATGCTCTCTAAAATGACTTACAGCAGTTGATCTGCGGGTCTTACAGAGATGGTTCTTCAACGGAGAAAGCCAATCGTTTTCCCCACTGTGTGCCGGTTCTGGGAACCCAAGTAAGCATTTTCCCAGTCTTGACGGGGCTGGACATTTTCTTCCGTGCCTGGGAACCCGTGACCAATCTTTGATGCCAGTTGGCCTACAGCGAGTCAAGCAGCTTGTTTATAATTGAGGCTTTGGTCAGCTGATTTTGAGATCCCCTTTTCAGCATTGTGGAAGTCATAGGTTCTTTACTGGATTCTTAAATGCATTCAGGAGTTTGGTTGGTTAGAATGGACTGAAGCATATTTCCGAATGTGTGTCATACATGCATCTAGGAAATTTGAAGTCTCCCCTGCCAGAGGAAAACTCCATGCCATGTAAAATTCTCTGCTCCAGGAAAATTCTTTCTTTAGAAAAGGTTTGGATCATTAGCTAAAGTTTGTGGCATTCATTTGTTGGGACATATATATGTATATGTATGCATATATATATGTACAATATGTCATGTATAATATATAATGTATAATATATGTAATATTTCATATATCACATGTAATATATAAAATGTAATAAAATATACACGATATTACATAAGAATAGAAAATAGAATATGTTGAATATAAAAACAGAAAAATAAATATCTATATAAAATAGCCCTTGTATATTTTATTACATACTTCTACCCAAAGAATGCCACAAAGAAGCTGAGTCATGTTTGCTCTTTCTTGCAAACTTGAATCATATTGGCTTCTTGCCTTATCACGACCCATGGCACCCCATACCATTTGTACTTTCTGAACATTCTATGATAAAGTATTGCAGAGAGAAGAAAAGTCACTATTACTTAAAAATTTAAATACTTAACTAAGAGTGGTTTTTTTTCCCCAGGATGCTTACCTTACTTCTCCACTTTGCTTTATTAGGAAATAATTTATGTGTCTTGCTTTTCTGGAGGAGAAGATATTGTGCTCCTTATAAATAATCTGAGTGTGGGTATCTCGTATTTGCTATATAATGTAGTATCTATGTTCAAAGGTGTTATTTGCCAATGGCAAAAAAAATAAATCCCTCATTTTTTTGGGAAGTAACTTTGTGCCCTTATTCTAATCTACCTCCCAAAAGAGTATGTGTTTGACTGGGCTGCTGCCTTACCTTCAGTAGATACACTGTTACTGAAATTTACCAAACATCATGCTTACACTTTGGTCTGGTCTCTGTATTTAGTTCATAATTCTTACTTTTTGAAAAACCAAACATATATAAACCAATATATATATATATATATTTTTTTTTTTCCCAGCCTGGACTACATTGTGAGAACTTGTCTCAAAAAGCCAAAAGCAAACATTCCAACAGAACAAATACAAAAAAGCACCTATAGCTCTAATAACGAAATCAGTGATTCCCAGTTAATACAGCATTTGTTCTAGGTATTCAAGCTGTGTTTAAACACAAAAAGTAAAATTTGACAAGTCAAAAAGTGGCGTGTATAAATAACTAAAATCTTAAACGCTTCTTGTCGGTAATCTAAACAAATGAGACGTTTGTAAAATACTGAACTATAAAGGTGGTGGAGACAGGATAGCAAATTGACTAGTGTCAAATATATCTGCTTACAAATTCCAGCCATAGGGTAATCATGGTTCAACTTCAGGCATGTTTTGTGGGGGTCTCAGCATCCCCACTTGTCAAATGAATCCAACAATAGCACTTGCTAATGGTGGTTGAAAAAAATTAAACAAGAAAATTCATAAAAATATCCAGAATGTTGCCTAGATATTTTAGGTATTTTACAAATTTCTGTTTTACTAATTTACCACCCTTTTGCTCATTTCCATTCCATTCCTCTAAGCATCTTCTGTGGGTCTGCATTCATTTATTATTGGTTCAGATACATTGCCAGGCATTAGTAGTGACAAAAAATGAAAGATTGAAATGCACAACGAGCTCACCATCTTGTTGGAGAGACCGGAAAAGGCAGCTAGTTCCAATAAGTTCTTCTAAAGCTCTATGGTAGGCTGACTTGGCATGGTGGTGTATGCCTGTAATCTCAGCACCCGAGAGGCTGAGGCAGGAGGATTGTCATGAGTTCAAGGCCAGCCTGGGCTACATAATGAATTCAAGGCTAACCTGGACTACATATGATCTTTTAGATGATAAAAGATGCTGAAAGGCAAAGATGCCATTTGTTAGTTTAAGAAAAATATTGTTCCATGAATTCATTTGCATTTTTAAATTATAATCCTGGCCAACTGGTAGAAATTTACCACTAGTCAGGATTCTTGCATCGCCCATAATTGTTTTCCCTCTGTGATTTCCTGAAAGGAAATCATATGAGCAGGAAGTGCTCTTTGTATTACCCACTTATTCATTCACCAGACATTTCTTGAGGAATTACTATGTTTTAGATATGAGCTAGATTCTGGACATGAAAATCTTTGCTCTTGATGAGTGCACAGTGTAAGGTAAAAGATAGCAACTAATGGTTCATAAAGCGATGAGAAAATAGGAGCACAAAGGAATCTTTAGCCAAGGAGCCTTAGGAAGGGGAGCAGAGAGATTTAGAAAAGGGCTTTGTTGGAGGTCCATTGATGCTTGCTGTGACTGAAGTTCCAAAGGATGTTACCTTTTGGGTAGGTCTCTTACCCTCAGTTATGTATGCTGACAGATCTTCGCTTCCCGATGTTCAGCAAGAGTGGTCCTCATACATTCCTGAAAACTTCAGTAAGATTTTTGTGTATACTAGAACCGTGAAATGGAGAAACGAATGGCCACCTTTAATGTCTGAACCACCAGTCTATTTCTTTGATTCACTGAATAGGCATTCACAGAGCGATGTGTGCCAGGCACTGCTGGACTTCAGGCTACAGAGGCAGATGTGCTTGGCCGCAGTGCTTCCCTGTGTGTGCCGTGGCCTGGAGGGAGGTTGTTGAAAGGTGCGCCTTTCAGTGACCAAGCTGTGCTCCTAGAGACCACAACTCCTCAATATGTAAGAGCAAAATGACCAGCACAGTCTGTAAAAGTGAAAAAAAGGAGTATGTGCTCTCTAGGGCAAATAAAACACCATTTCATAAGGCACTTCCATTGCTGTGTCTTTGAAGTCTTCATGGTCAGACTTTGCTAACGGAGACTTAACAGTGTACAAGTCAAAGCTCTTCTGAAACAAGACCTTCTTTGAGTTCCCTGGAAGAGCAGTTTGGAAGCTAATGGTGAGACTGCTTCTGTGCATTTTATCGTCCTTTGTGTTCTGATGGCAAAGCTCTTCAAGATCATGAGAAACGGACTGAATTAAATTTATTTTATTAGCATGCTACAAGAACAAACTTACCAGACCTACTTAGGGGTCCTGAAGTTGACCAACACTCAAAGGAAATTTTTAAAAAATTTTAAATAGAGCTTTGACTTTGAATCTCTATTCTCTGGTTTCCTATGAAAGGCAGCACTTCCCCTATCATTGGTGCCACCCTGGAGCATTTCTTTTCCTTTGCAGCTTCACACAATTGTTTTTAGTGTATAATTTTACTGATAGTAGGATGACTGTATTATTGATTTTTTTTTTAAATTTATTTTTGCTCCTCATCCTATGATAGCTATTGAAGAAAGTTAGACTGAGAGAAATGGGTAAGGAGGCTTGACCTGCCCAAGGACATCATGGGATAGAACATTTACAAACCATTCTTCTGAAACAGAACCTTGGAAACTGTCACATGTTCATGAAGCACTTCTGGATATTGTTAAAATGTGTATTTTTATTTATGAGTCCTACTGTGATCTGGGCTTCTCTCTTCCTAATAAGCTCCCAGGTGCTCCTGGGACTGGTCCTTGGCCAATACTTTTAGTAACAAGACTCTAGAGGTTCTCAGATTTTCAAGTGCAGAAAATGTGTGCAATGCATAGTGCTGAAGCAGGATGGTACAGTGATCAGGGACTCTAGATCTACATATTACATGCTAAAAGGATTTCAGACAAGTTGCTTATCTACATTTCAGTTCCCCTTTGAAAAAATTACAAGAATGTTCCTCTCATCATTATTTGTAACCACTCTATTCTAAGTTCCTGTCCAACTCTACCATCTTTGACAAGGAATATAATTGCCAAAAAAAAAAAGGTACAAAAGCAAGTTGCACTGAGTTTGGGATAACTGATGGTCCTGGGTTTTGTAAAATTTTTCTCATGTTGGTGCTAAAATCCTCATGTCCTGAGGACCACCGAGTCCTGGGTAATTCAGTATGTTTCACAGTTAGCTGATTTCCAGATGGTTCGGAGAAGCAACTCTCAAAAGCAGCCTGCTCACCATGATACCGAGCGAGGGGAGGATTTGCTTGTATAGGCAGCATGCTTGTCGGTGGCAGTTTTATTGTTGATCCTTATTTGTTTGTTTCTCTGCCTTTTGTAGCGTTCAAAAGCTGAATGAGTTTCTCCTGAGTGACGAGATAGGTGATGACAGCTGGCGAACTGGGGAAGGTTCTCTGCCTTTTGAGTCGTGTAAGAAGCACACTGGAGTTGTAAGTGCATTTCTTGCTATGAAGCCTGTAAGTGGGGGTCACTCTCAACAGAATGAATAATTTAATATGGCCACAATCCGAAGAAGTCACGAGCTTTATCTTTGAATCTGTATAGGGAGAAACTGCCATCTGCCCCTGTAGAGGTCTAAAATGGACAAACAAATATCTAAGGTTTGTTTTAATAAATCATGAGAGAATTCTCCCAAGAGGGACAATACATGTTTAGTTTAAGAGGTGATTCAGAGTTTGTTTATCTCCAGTTTTTTTTAATAAAAATACAATAAGCCTACAACTACCGTACCATGTTCTTGTATCTTTTAGCTATAGTATACTTTTTCGTTTAAAGCACATTTTCAGATGCATTATGTATTTTGGCCCATTTAATGTAATGCCTTGTCTTCATTTCCAACTGCACATGTTGAGTGTGCATGTTTGTGCAGTTTGAATGAAGTTGTAAAATGTGTAAGCAGCAAAGCCAGAATTAAAACCAATCTTGTAACTTGTAGACCAGTCAGTTCATTCACCCCGACACAAACATTTTCTCAGTATTTACATGAAGTCTGGAAAGAATCAGTATGATGTTGAATATGAAATAAACGTTGATTATATATATATGATATATAAAATTTCATATATATATATATAAAATGTTGAATATATACATATCATATATGGTATTTACTGGTTACCATGTGTTTTGTGCCAAGACTTAAAGATAGAGCTATGAACAAGGCACTTGAAGTCTTTCCTATCACAGACTATGTTCTTGAGTCAGGAGTCAAGTGATATACAAAAAAATAAGATAACGTCACTGTGTGGAAGAAGTAAGGAGGATGTTAGAGAGTGACGGGGACCCTCGAAACAAGGTGGACACTTGCAAGAAGGCCCCTCTGCAAAGCCAGCAGTTGAGCTGAGGCCTGAATGAAGAATGGGTACCTGCCCTGCAGAGGGACAATGCGAATAATAGAAAACGTTCTTGTCAGGAAAGCTGGTGAATGCAGAGAACCTGAAGTAGGAATTAATTTGGCTTATTCAAGGAACAAAGGGGCAGCATTGTTGGAACCTGGTGAAGGAAGTAAAAAGGAGACAAGGGTCTTGAAGACCATGGGAAGAGTTTGAGTTTTACTGACAGGCAATAAGAAGTCATAGGAAAGTGTTAGAGTAGTATAATTCTGTTAATTTTTAAAAAAGATCACGGTGGTTACTGTGCAGAGTGGTGAGTGGGGACAAAGACTGGGACAGGTAGATCAGTGAAGAAGTCATTATAATAATATGGGGCAAGATGATGATGGTGAGCATTAGATTTTTTTATTTTTATTTTATTTTTGTCTTTTTGAGACTGTGTCTCCCTATGCAGTTCAGGCTGGCCTTGAACTCACTTTGTAGTCCAGGCTGGCCTGGAACTCACAGCAATCCTCCTGGCTTAGCTTCCCGAGTGCTGGAATTAGAGGCGTGCACCGCCACACCTGGTTAAAATTAGATTTTTGTTGTGCTGTGGACATTGTGAAGAAGTGATCAAATTCAGTGTGTGATGCTGAGCTTATAAAGACTCACTGAAATATTGGATGGCAGAGGAGATGAAGGAGGCAGAAGACTCCAGGGTAGGTCCTGAAGTATTGGCTTGACTGCTGGTAGGCAGTGGAGCCATTAGCTGAAGTAGGAGGATGAGAAGTGAGGAGATTGGTGTTGAAGTGGCATTTTGCGTATGATGATTTTGAGATATCTATTGACATCCAAGAAGAGACACTAGCATTGGAATGTAAAATTCTATGAATCATGGGCCTTTAGGTAATTTTTAAATCAATGGGACTAAATGCACCACTTTTTAAAAGGATGTATCAGAAGGAATTTTTTCAAAGTAATATATATTTCATAACAATCAAGTAGAAGTATGCTAATCCAAAGTGAATCCAAGAAGTTATCATTAGTTATTCATGTAAGCAGTGGAGAAATATGAGCATATTTACCCTGTATGTGACCCAGCGAAAATGCACATGCCATCTTCTGACTGGAGCTAAGTGGAACTTGGAGAGCTTTGACAAGGATGTCAATAGATATATTCAATTTTTCTTCACATTATGCTTAAAACCTCTAAAAACAGTTAAGAGGAACACTTGACTATATTTAGACTTACTGTGTTCTTTTGCTTTTCTGTAGGTTTTTTTTTTTTTGTTGTTGTTGTTGTTGTTGTTATACTTTCATTTAAATTTTGTTGAGCAGCTGTGCTTTGTCTGAGAAGGAGCTACCATCCATGTTTGTCTACACTGCAGTTAGTCGTGCCTCAAAATGCTTGCTTGCATTGCGTGGGCACAGACATAATACAGAAATGAGTTCTTTAAAGTGTGTCAACGCTTTAAGGCAATGGGGTTGTCAAATCTTTGATTAGAGCTGCCCTCAACACCCTTTGGATGTTCCTAGTCTACCAAAGAGCCCATTAGATCATCTTTCAGAGGTGTGAGGGTGAGCAGAGAATGATGACCTCAAGCTAGAAGATGCAGAGGTCAAGTTCACGGAATTAGAGAAATCTGAGCAACTTTTTGCACGAGATGAGGGATAGAAGAAATATTGAACCGAGAAAAGATTTTTGAAAGGAAAAAGAATCTCCTTCAGATGCATCCAATATCTTCAGGGTTATTGAAACCAGACTGGACTTCTGATGTCTTTCGGGGTCATTCATCACTGCTGATGGGCCAAACCACAAACGGCAAGCTTTTTTAAAATGGAGTAAAAAAAAAGCTGTGTGTTTGAAAATAACACTAATGGAAACTCCTTCTTGAGAGCGCTTAAGATGCTATGTATTCTGTAAAAGCTTAGAGTTAAGTGGTTTTGGCTGTAGAATCTCCATGGAGAATTAGTGACATTCTTGAGCCAAAACCTCTTCAAATTACATCTGTAGAACTCCAACTCAAGTCTCTGTCAACACATCTCCTCTTCCCACCCTCTCCTCAATTTTGTGATGAACATGAAGTCATTCCTTTTGGACCTCTGGGGGTAATACTATTATAGAATTAAAGGCTCTCAGAAGACAGTGAATTTTTATAGGTGCAGGCTTGTTTTGGGTGGAAAATATGGTAAAGAATATCCTTAAATATACTCATCCTAAATAATACTAGCTTTCTGCAACATTTCATGAAGTACGTTTCTGAGCTGTCAGGCGTATGGGAGTAAAAAGCAAAACTAAAACAAAATTTTGAACGCACACACAGTCACATTTTCTCCCTCTTGTTTTTTGCAGTTAAAATGCTTTTAGTATAGTGCTTTTGATTCTCTTAGTGACTTTTTAATCTGTGTTATTTATTTGCATGAAACCTAGAGTTATACTATTTGATAGTTTGATGTTCTGTTGGGACAAAAATTAATGGAAATTGGAAAAACAATATCTTGTTTGGATAAAATTACTGATTATTTGAAGACTTTCCTAATTCCCCTAGTAGAACTCTGGATTTTTTGAAAAGCTAAACCTGCAATTCTTGGCCAGAAAAAAATTTTTTAAAAGTTTTACAGTTCTAGAGTCCTTTACTTTTTTAGGTAACTTAACAGAGTTAAAGTATTTCAATTTAACCTTAATAACCTCTATAATATTTGAATAACACAGATAATTATGTATGTTGAAATATTTGCTTGCTAGGTTCCTGGAACAAATTTTGAACTTACAAATTCTTCCAAATTGGAAATTTACAGAGCTAAATTTCCTATTTTATCTTTAGAACTTTTTCTCTTATATATGTAAGAAATTAAACTCAAGATTAGAGAATGAGAATTTTCTAGTTATGACCTAATTTTACTAAAATATAGGAAGGCTGTTTCATCACAGCTTACTTCATCTGTCCAATAGGTGTTTTAGTCTGCTAATTAAGGATAACACGTTAGGGGCTAAGGATATATCTCAGTGTCATAGCACCTGTTTGGCAAGCGAAAGGTTCTGCGATTGATTCCTGGTACCAAAAAAAATATAGCACTTTAACATGTGAGATAATCTAGATCATCTTATAATATTTATGGATCTCCTTATGAAACACTATACATCTTTGTACAGAAATCCAAACTCTTTGCTTTTTCTAATCCACAGTAGATTTCTTGGGAGACATATATCTCAGTCTGATTTATATGAGTGATATCTGATATAGATTCAAAATCGTCATGATTCCAAGGATGATCAATAATGTACTGCTGGAATGCATATAAGCCTGATAGATCTGACAAACAGAACTAATTTAACCTGAGTTAATCTGATTGCCTATTGATAGGACACAGCATTTTATATTCCCTGTATATATTTATCCATATAGTTGTAGAAAAATATATAATACCTAGTTTGGAATGCAGTACCTGTACCTCCATCATTTGTAAGTATTATGTATTCATGTTTCCATTTTCCCATAAGATTAGATTCCCATAAATTAGATTCAAAATCAGCACTCAGGATTTCTATCATTATTTGCTTTTTGGGAAAACTCATTGAAAATATTGAAATATGACATTCGCTTTGGAATTTAAGTAAAGTAGCAATGTGAGTAATGTTCAGTAAAATCTCAAGTTTTTTTTATAAAGTTTCAACTTGTGTTGCTTTCTGTTTGAAATACTGCAGCCAAAAACTATAAACAGGAAACAGCCTGGAAGATACCACCTGGACAGCTATGAGCAATCCACAAGACGTCTTCGTCCCACAGAGACAGAAGATATTGCAATAAAGGTTATTTTATTTCCTAGATTCTTATGTGAATGGAAACATATTACTCTTTGTATTGGTCAGCTCTCTCGTTGCTAGAAAAAAGTACCAGATGCCCACAAGTTAAAGGAGGAGAGGTTTGATTCATGGTTACAGAGGGTTCAGTCGATGGTACACTCACTCCAAAGCAAAAACACCATGGTAGAAGGGAGTGGTAGAGCAAAGTTGCCCACTTCGTGGCTCTGGCAAGCCAAGTATAGGGGAAGTATGTCAGAAATAAAGGGACCAGGAACCACATATGGTATCCAAGATCATGCCCCATGACTCACCATGATGCACCCATAAGTATGCTTTATTAATTCCCTGGGCATATATTAAGCCAGTTAAATTGACAATCAAGAGTAACAACCACACTCTAAGTTTCCTAAATTGTGTCTTTATAGTCTCTTTACAGGAGTCATAATCTTGATAGTATTTAAAAAATATTCTAATGAGTCCATCATTCTCAGTCCTTCCTCACCTTTCAGCCACCAGTACCTAATTCTAATTGGAGAGGAAGTCTTTCTTTTAAATTTCATAGAAGTTAGTATCCAAGCTACTTCCTGTTATTGCTCTTGCATAAATTGATTTATAGAGAATACCGATATTAAACATTCAATTTTTAAGGAAGTAAGGTAGATAGTAATTATTTAGCAACAGGAAAGACTGAGGCCAGTGTTGTAGGGCTTCATGCTTTCTAGTAGTCCACAATGCCTTTGCTCTTATTTCACACTTGACCTTTTGTGGTCTCCCCAGGGTTTTGTGCTTAGGAAGAATTTGCGTAGAACACGCAACCACGGGAGCATAGACTGGGGCCTGATGGTTGGGACATGTTCTAAGGAGGGGTTAGTGATGTGCAGGCAGTGGAACAGAATCCTTCAGCAATCAAGAGCTTCTGGACATCAGAGATACCATGCTCCTAGTAACCCATCCCTTTAGACCCCTCCCCACCCACAGGGGACACTCCATATTATCCAAGTTCCCTGCAGTATGAAGGCTGAAGCGAGGGAGGTTTGGTGAGTGTGTAACAGAGCCAAGAGCTCAGTTTAATTCTTCTTTCTTTCCTTGACAACTGACACAATACTTGTCCTACACGAGGTCTGTTGAAATTATAGCCAATGTGTTATCGAGTGGAAAGAGCCAGTGCCATGAAACAGAGGTATGGCTTTGGGCAAATTTCTGTGTGTCTTTGAGCCCTGGTTTGCTCACCATGCCATTTAAAGATGATTGTTTTGAGGATAAAATGATACCTCACATGCAAATTTTACAGAGAGTTCATGTGATTCTCAACCTCAGCTACATATTAGAGTTGCCCAGAAAGCTTTTAAAATGCAGGTACAAGACCTGGGCACCATTTAAAAAAACGACTCTTGGCTGTTCCCTAGGTAGTTATAAATGTTCAGTCAAGGTGTGGGCTACAGAGCTACATAAAGATAAGAAAAGAGATTCTTCAAAGAAGCCATTATACTGTTGTCCCCAAAACATATCCAGATAACAACTAAATAGGAGGGACTTGGAAAGAGCGCTAGTTTTTTTTTTAATTATTATTTGTAATTTTCAGTTTAATACAATAGGAATGTAAAAAGGTGTTTCTTCCCATATGTCTTTTTGTTTTCATTTTGAATGTTAAAAAAGAGGCTGTTGTGGTTTTTAATTTTTCCAAAATTGACCCTTTTATACATCAAAAAAAAAAAAAAAAAAGAAAGAAATCTGAAAATAAAAACCTGTTTATCCATGCCCCAAAAGTAATGTGCCTCTGAATAGCCATTATCATTTCAGACTCTCCTGCAAGACTGAATTTTTTTATTTATGCAGGAAACCCTCAAGGTAGTAATAACTTATTTACCTTTTAAAAATATGTTTTTATCGCAAAATATTGCATACTGGTGAAAAGCACACCTATGTACCAACCACCTATGTTGTCAACTTTTTCAGAAATGCCCTGAACACACAGTTTCTCATGCCTCTCTCTGGACATGTAATTGCCATGTTGACTTTTATATTTTCTTGATTATCCTTGTTATGCAGGCCTCCTCAACCTCCTCCAATCATATTTTTAGTTCTTTTTGTAAAGTTTGAATAGGTGTGCATTATGTATTTTGCTTTTTTGGGGGCCAACTATTGCACATGTATAATTCATCTGTATTGCTGTATGAGCCTGTAATTCACTAATTCTCATTGCTGCATAGTGTCCAATTTTACAGATATTCCAATATTTATTCATCTCTGCTACTCTTCTTGGCTTTGGGTTATTTTTCAATTTAGAGCCACTGCTAATAATTACTGAGTTACAGGGTACAGGCATCCCCAGGTTTCCTGAATGATAGAAAACTATTTTCTTAAGTGATTACGCCAGTTCACACCTCTGCCACTATTGCTTTTCTTTGTATCCCCGATTCCCAATTGTATCTGTGCCACCCTGCCCCTCCTGCCCACAGAGTCATTACAGCACCAGCTCTTCCATGCTTAACATATATACTTAAACATGCTCATGTCCTTGTAAGCCTTCGACTTTATTAAATGCTTTTATGCTGGTTTGTTCCTTCTAACTGTACCACTGAGTCATGTAATATGCATCAGTGTGTTTTATTTATCACTGTGGATGGATACAGTTGTCTGGGACTGAGGGTTTTAAACATTTTTATTAGTACATGTTTGCAGTACATAATGATTACATTCATTGTGGGGAGTTGGTGCCTGCACATAGCACATCTCAATTCTTTTTAGGTCCCATTTCCACTTTCTGTCTTGTCCCTCCCTCTGAGAGCTGGGACTGAGCTCTAAGATTTCCTCTGTCTTCCCTCTATCGCTGTTCACTATGATGGTGATCATTGCACCTATTGTTATATGAACCCGTACAAAGATTTATGTATAAATTAGCTGGTCATCCACCATCAAAAAAGCAGTTATGGAAGCCAAGATTGTAACCCGGCTGGTGGAAAAATGATTGTATTTTGCATAAGGCAGGAGGGAATGGAAGTGTAAATTGTAACAGGAGATATTTATGTTAGTCTTCCTACCATTTTTGGAGTGGAGATTTTTTTCCCTCTTTCACTTCTGTCTGGCACCAGATCATGAGGTAACACTACATCCTTCGCGTCCTTTCCTGCCGCTTTCAGATCATAACTTTATCTCTCATACTCTGAAGCTGTGGCATTTCCACACCTTCTGTGATCAGAGGACCCATGAAGCTAGGAGTTAGCACCTGTTTACTAGTTCATCCTTCTGCCTTTACGTGTGACACCTGCTGATGTGATTTAAATTGCCGAGTTCACAATCTATCTCATATTCCAGCTCAGAACTCCTTGATCTGTTTTCACTACATTTGCACAACCTCTTGAATGCTTGCACTTGATCACCACTTGGAACTGTGCCCCTCTCAAACTGTACTCTTCTTATCCCAACCAGTCACCGACAAGAATCACAATCCTCAAGTTGTCTCAGGCATTCACGTTCATGGCCATTGTTTTATAACCTCATCGAAACCTCCAATATCTTCAGCTCCTTCTTTTCTTTTTCCTAGTTCTTTAGTGCCTTTCTATAACAAATGAGCCCCACACCTTCCACACACCTATACCCAGGCTGCTGCATACCATGAAAAAGTAGCACAAAGACACAACATGGTGCAGCCACAGATTGACTGTCTCGGACTGCAGTGGCTCTTAGGAGTTCTCAGCGACCCTTTCATATGCTTCTCATCAGCGTGACCTTCCAAACCTACAGTAGCTATCGGCTGTCACCATTGTCCTCCCACCTCCTGATAGCTCTTTCTTCATTGCCTCTTTCTGCAGCTGACTTTAGCTTGCAATTCACCAAAGACATTAGCAGAATCACATAGAGCTCCGCTCAGCTTGCTGCTGGCTCTCTTCCAAACCCAACTAGCTTTGCTCTTCTCTCAGTCTCCTTGCCTCCTCTGAGAGAAAAAAGGATCCTTCTTCGCCTCTTAGGCTATATACTTTCTTTGACTGTCATTTGTCATTTAGCCATAGTATCTTCAACTTCTGCCCCAGCTAACTGTGTTCCTTATTTCCCACAACACGTTTCTGATCTTGGACCTAGTCTCACTGTAGTTCTTTACCCTGAAATGCACTTGACATTCAATGTTTTCCAAAACTAGCTAAAAGGCCTCTTCTTCCAAAAAGATTTTGACTCATCTCAGACATTCATTTTTTTCTGAACTGCTGTTGGTACTTGGCCCATGCTGTCTTTTACTTACCAGTCATGTGCAGCTTAGTGACAGGATAAATTCTGAGACACGCAGACATTTGGCCTGAGTTACATCCCCAGTCCTTTTTTATTTTTAATTTTGACACAGATTCTTATTAAGTTGCTAAGTTACCCAGGTTGAGCGTGAACTTGTAATGTTCCTGCCTCTGCCACCCAAAGTTCTGGGATTACACATAGACAGAATCCCCTGGCTTAGGCAATGTAATCTTAAGGGACTAGCATCTTACTTTCAGTCTGTCACAAAACTATGCAGCACATACTTAAAAAAAAAATGGTTTATTTACTTGACTGATTGCAAGCTCCACAGTATTAGGAATGGTGCATAATAACTTTGTGGTAGCCTACAGCAGTCCAAGCATGGGTTTTCACCCAGTCTAGGTGCTTAGTTAGTAGTCATAAACGGATCAACAATTTTGCCTTTTCACCCTCCCTCCCAGACTAATTTTGTGTAGCTAGTTTCCCCTGGCTTTTCAGCCACTGTCCCTTCCGTAATGTACTTCATCTACTTCATCCTCCCAATTCTTGGACTCAGGTATACCCCTGTTTATTTTCCCTTTTCGTAACTGTAAAACTACTAAGTTCACATAGAACTTGTTAAAACAAATAGCCCATTGGGAAGAAATATAGGGTTTTGGGATCGCTGCTAATTGTTGACATTTATACCACCAAGCAGAGTTCCCTCGTTCCTATGTTTATTTCCCACTCTCCTTCACTCTTTCCTTTTTCTTCCATAAATAGTGCTAAATCTACACAATTCAGAAAACTCATTCACCATAGAGTCCTTCTCAGCTAATATAGTCATTTTGTTGTAATAATTTGTGGTTATTTTTATTCTTCATTTTGCATCACTAGAATTTTTGGGCATTGTCTACTAGTGGAAAAAAATCAATGTAGAGACTTCATTGGCAAATATTTGGGATGATTACTTTTTAAAAATGTGCGCATATAAATTGTCCAGTAATACCAAATTTTCAAAGCAAATTGCTATGATTTTTAGCATGCTTCACGATATGGCTAATTGAAAATCCTTCTTTTTCTTCCTTTTTGGTTTTTATTTATCACTAGAAGGTCTGACTCAAAGTTAGACTTTTATTACTTTGTGTTCTACCTTATATTAAAAGTTTCAGCTTTTTAAAAAGAAAATTTATCTTATTTGGGATTATTTTCTAGTGCCACATATTAGTTTAATTTCTATATTTTTAATTTTTTAGGTCACAAATGGATACTTTTCATGGGGCAGTGGTTTAGCTACACTATCTAATATAGACATCCGAATTCCCACAGGTAAGAGTTATTTGTTAAGCATTTTTATAATTGTTAATTATAACAGCTACTGGGCTGTGGATTTAGCTCAGTAAGTGCCTGTCTGGCAAGTGCAAGGTTGTGAGTTCAATCCTTGGTACCAAAAACCCCCCCAAAACAACAAAAACTCAATTTAATTATGACAGCCACAGTTTTCCAAGATAATTGAGCTTAACTAAAAGAGACTTTTTAGAGGCATATTCGTTAGTTATCATTATGCATTTGTAGCATGTTGCTCATGAGTAAATGTATCACTATAAGAATGACTAGAAATGATAGAACTTGCCCTTCAATACAAGGTCTGTAATTTTGGTCAGGTTTTATTTTCTTGCTGATCTGGAACCATGCAAAAATGGAGTAGTTGATTTTTCATTTTGTTTGAGAAAAAATTTAAAGGGAGAGTACATGAGAAAATTATTTTCTGTCTCTGAAGAGAGTTAGTGATGTTTTCAAGGTATTATTTAAGCCTCAGCTATTTAATAATTTTATCTATGGATCTATTTACATTTTTAATTTTAAGTTTTATTGAGATGTAATAGTTCTACAAAATTGCATGTGTTTAATGTTTATATTCTGAAGAGTAGGAACATACACACATACTCATGATAGTATCATTGCAATCAAGGAACTAAATACATAATAGCTACCAAAAATGTCTTTGTGTTCTGCTGTTTTTCTTTTCTAAAAAGCACACTTAACATGCAATTTGTTAAAATATTTGAAAGTGTACTCTACTGTATTAATAATGATAGGGATTATGTTGAACAGTAGATGCCTAGAACTTTTTCATCTTACATAACTGAAATTTCACTGTCACTGAGCAACAATTTCCTATTTCTCTGTTCTGTCTGCACTGGAAATCATTATTCAATTTTCTGCTTCTATGAATTTGACTATTTTCAGTATCTCATGTAAGTGGAAGCATGCAGTACTCGTTCTTCCATTACTGGTGTATTTCCCTTGGCACAATGGCCTTTAACTCCATCCACATTGTTGAAAATGGTAGGATTTTCTTTAATTTAAAGCTGAATGATATTCCATGTTATTCTGTACTCCATGCTTTCTTCATCCGTCAATGAATAAAGTTGTTTTGTATCTTGGATGTTGAGAATGACACTACAGTGAACATAGGAGTGCAGAAATACCCTTAAAATTGTAATTTTGATTATTTTCTATGAACAGTCAGAAGTGAGATTTTGGATGACATGGTAGTTCTATTTTAAATTTTTTAAAAGAACCTCCGTACTGTTTTCCACAGTGACTGCACAATTCTGTATACCCAATCCTACATCTACAATTCTCCATACTCAATTCTATATACTATTGTATGTAAGGGTTTCAGTTTACCCATATCCTTGCCAACACTTGTTATCTTTTTTTTTTTAACAATAGCTCTCCTAAAAATGTGAGGAAGCATGTCACTATGATATGACTTTGACCAGTGTTTCTCTGATAATTAGCTTTGCTGAACACCTTTTTATACATCTGATGACCATTTTTATATCTTTGGAGAAATGCCTGTTTGGCTACTTTGTGCATTTTTAATTGAGCTATTTGTAGTTTGCTTTGCTATTGAGTCAGAGGACATTACTATATATCTTTGATCCTAACCTCTTACCAATAGTTTGCAAATATTTTCTTGGTTTCTTGGTTATTTTCTTTACTGTGTGGAGGGTTTCTATTTTCATGGAGTTTTTGCTTTGCTGCCTGTACTTTTTATAACAAATCAGAAGAAATCATTACTAAAATTGTTAGCATGGGATGCTCCCACTATGCTTTCTTTGAAGATTTTTATAGTTTCCAATCTAACAGTGAAGTATTTAACCTATTTTGAGTTTATTTTGCACATGATAAAATATAGCAGTTCAGATTCATTTCTTTGCATGTAGATATTCAGTTTTTCCAATATCATTTGTTGAAGAAATTCTCTCCTCACTGTGTAATCTTGACAACCTGATCAGTTACCTATATAAACATGGATTTATTTCTGTGCTCTCTATTCTGTTTCTTTGGTGTGTGTATATGTGCCTTTATGACAGTACCACAGTGTTTTTACTACTGTAGCTTTGTAATACATTTTGGAGTCAAAAAGTGTGATGCTCCAGATTTGTTCGTTCTGAAGATTGATTTGGGGTCTATTTTGGCCCCACTTGAATTTAAAAAAAAGTTCTGTTTCTATAAAAAATGTCATTGAAGTTTAGATTGAGGTTGCACTGAATTTTTGGATGGCTGTGGGAAGTATGGATACCTTAACAATATTATCTCTTCAAATATATGAATATGGGATGTCTTTATATTTATTTATGTTTTCTTTAATTTCTTTCATCAGTGTGTTAGTTTTTCATGTGTAAGTCTTTCTTTGCCTTGGTCAAATTTATTCCTAAATATTTATATACTAACATCAAAGTATCCAAAGATGAAATTAAGAGAATAATACCATTTATAACAACATTTTAAAAATTAAACTACTTAGGAATAAACCCAGTGCTGGGTGTGACAGTGCACACCTGTAATCCCAGCACTCAGGAGATTGAGCCTAGCCTGGGCACAAGGTGATGTCAAGCCTAGCCTAAACTGTATAGTGAAATTTTTCTGTCATATACTCAAGTAAAAGTGAGAAATTAGGGAAGGTGTCTTGATGACTTAGCCCAAATTCCTTTCATTTCAATTATCAATTTTATTCAAACTGTCTTTCTCCTCAGTGAATTGAATAATAAATTTAAAATTAATCTATGTGATTTAGGAAATTAGTTAATCTCTTTAGTTCTCAGTTTTAAAAATAATAAACCAAAACCTACATATTTTAATTTTTTTTCCTATTTTAAAAAGACATGTTTATCAAGGAAAGAAGCTTTTTAGCTTGCTTTATTGCTGAAAAAACAAACCAGGCCATTGACTGTGAAATATTAGCCTTTTCTAAATGTGTTTTAATTTTATTTTGCTGAGAAAATTCCTTCTTACCCTCTTGTTACCCTTTGTCTTGTTTCTCCAGGTCAGCTTACCATGATTGTGGGGCAGGTAGGATGTGGGAAATCCTCCCTTCTGCTTGCCATCCTTGGTGAGATGCAAACACTGGAAGGAAAAGTTCACTGGAGCAAGTACGTCCTTTTAATTTTTTTTTTTTTGTGTGTGTGTGTGTGTGTGTGTTTTGAGACAAGTTCTCATTATGCAGTTCAGGCTGGGCTTGGTCTCACTTTGTAGCCCAGGCTGGTCTTGAATTTGCAGTGATCCTCCTGCCTTAGCCTCCCGAGTGCTGGTTTTAATTGGGTTTTGTTCTCTGTTGTACACTGATAATCTAAGGAAAGGACTGAGAGCAGTAGATTCATATGTTGTGAGTCTGAGGACTGCTCAAGAAATAAGCACAGATTTTTAAAAAGTTAGTGGAAACTTTAAATAAAAATTCATAAAACAATTTATTATAGAAGCTTGTAGTAGTTTTAACTAGTATGTTGCTGAGATTAAAGTAAGTTTGGATTGTAAAAACAGGTTTTTAAAAGTAAACAAATAGTGCTCAAGGAATAACTTAATAATTCAATGTGTAATAAAAGAAGTTATGGAAACCTTGTCTTATTTATAAAGCTCAAATACAAACAGAGCCTTAATGATTCAAAGACTGGAGAAGAAATAGAAAATGATCTTTTCCAAAATCTTTATAAGAAGAAAATAACTGATTTTTTTTTACCCTTAATATAAACTAGACACTAGAAGTATCTAGCTAGAGATGATTAGGCTAGACTAGTATGTTGTAAAACTCTAAAGATGGAAAAAAGGAGGCAGTTAGTATGGTATTTCTTCTAAATATTGGAATGATGTTTCTAATGCACATTGCAGTAATAAGTGATTTATGAAAATAATTATGTAAAATTAAGTACTAAAGAGTAAATCCGATTTCATGTGGTCTTATTAGACTTCCCACAAGCATTCTATGAATAAAGTAGCTGTGGTTTATGTAAGAAATTAGACCATTATGTAGTAATTCTCAATCTGATGTACTCTTGCCATTAGGGAATATTTAGCAAGGTCTGCAGACATTGGTGAATACTTACTGGTTGTTAAACTGGTGAAATGGGCTGCTACTGCTCCTGTTAGTAGAGGCCAGGGATGCTGCCAAACATCCTCTGATTGATAACACAACATTCCTCCCCCTGCAAACAAGGAATTATCTTGCCCCAAATGCCAGTTATGCCAAGATCAGGAAACCTTGCTCTAAAGCCACAGATGTACTTTAATAACATTGTACCTTGTTTTGAGTCTGCTCTTTACCTACACACATATTTCTCAAGAAGTGAAGACTATAAGCCTACTGAGAATACATTTCATTTTGAATTATATTTAAAAGAAAGAAATGCTTGTATGAAATCTTACCTGAAATCAGAACTGTAGAACTTGTTTTGAGTGTTACTGGCAAAGGAAGGAGCCTGAGAAATGCTAAGGGTATAATTTTTAAAAATTATTTTATGAAAAAATAAAACAGAATTTCATAATCAAATAATAAGAAAATAACAATAATTATTACTGTGTATCATTATCTTCAAAGTAGTTACAAGACATAGTGGTACAGGACATAAAAGCTTCTTACAAAAAAGAAACAAACAGTTAATAACATAAATCTTTCTTGTCAACAAATTAAGATAAACTAGTAATATGAATGAAACCAATTAGCATATATATTGAAAATATACATTGAATATATAAGCATATATATTGAAATATTTTTAAAACAATGAAATTTGTAGTTTGGGGAAGTATTTGAACATCTATTTCGTATTTATTTCTCTTCTATTTTGTTCTTTGTGTTTCTCAAATAAGAGAAACGATGTGATAACTTGAACTTGCATGTCTGTTTTATTTCACTTAACATTATTTTTTCAAGTTTCATTCATTTACCTGTAAATGCCTATGCAGTTTATTCCTGTTGGACAAATCTAGGAGACAGTATGTGCAAAACTATGAAGAGCATATTTAGCAGAGAGCTCAGGAAACAATACTGCCTCAGTTTGACCCATAGCTCTTTGTTGCTGATCACTAAAGTCAGGCACAAGCTGATATTCACCCTGCCACTACCACTTTCCATCTTGGATGAAGAAACATGTTCTACCTGATAAATTATGCTGTGTGATTTGTACCATAATAATGAAGTTATCTGGGTTTTGGTTTTACCCTGTTTCATCATCATGAAAGCCGAGGGAAAGAATGAGAGATGGTGACAGAAAAAGCTTGAGATTTTTTCCATGCCTCTAGATAGTCCTTTCAATTTGGTCTTCTCCCATGTTATTTAAATCTTGAGGCTTTGTCCCCAGTCACACCAAACTGACTCCCCATATCATCACTAATAATTATTATCATTTTATTAATAAATAAATGAATGATACAAGATCATGGAAAATACTTGTACATAATCTAGTTATTTATTGTCTTGTTTCTTTTGGTTTGTATGCTATTTATGTCCCATCTCATTTCATAAAGATGGTACTGTCTTATTTAAAATAAGGTAGTATAATAAAGCTGTGAAATGGTAAAGAGATCAAGCATGAAAACAAAGTTTAAATACTAATGAGGAGTTTATAGATATGCTTGCAGTTTTGATATTTATAAAACATGGGCCACACATCCTCTGTGCTTTGTGGAAGGTAGCAAAGAGGGCAGCGTGAGATTAAAAAAGACTCACGTACTCAACAGAGTTTAAGGTATTTCTTTCAGGAAAGAACTTTAGAGGAAATCTCTCCCACATATCCTAAGTTTTAAAAAGCTGATAAAGGGTTACTAAATGTTTAATGTCCTCAATAGCCCCAAAATGTATTCAAAAGCAAATTTCATGTATCACTTAATAAAAATAAAATTGAGAGCACCATCTGAGATGATTTAATAAATGTTATTTGAGTGTTCAGAAAGCGTGTGGCGAGAGTGAAGGTTATGGTGTGCTTTGAATTAAAACAATGTGGCCTCAGTTTGTAGATCTTTAACATTTATTTGATCCAGAAATGATTAACTACATTTGGAGAAATCGGTGGACTGAACATCATTTGAACTGTCTTCTATTTCAGTATGTGAGTGTGGGGTACAGACATTTTGTTTCTTAACATTTATCCTTTTTCATTCAATAAGCATTCATTGAATGAAACATTAGTGTATCACCTTTGTGTTAGATACTGATACAGGTGTGAAGAGCTGTGAACAAGAAGGACTTAGTCTCTGATCTTACCAACTTTCTGCCTAATGTGTGGCCTGTGTACCACACGAATAATCAACAAGAAAAAATTAGATAATAATAGAGTGTGACTAATGTTGAGACTCATTTAATGTAGAGTGATACAGTAAGTGGTATGGGATGAGGAACAATTTAGAGATTATTTCGGAAAAGATCTTTGAGGAACTGACATTTTAGCTGAGGCACAGATGATTGTGTGAGGTCACAAGCTATGACTATGAGTAGAGGGGTTGCCTGTGGGAATGAAATTGGTGTGTTGGAGCGTCAGGAGAAGGAGCAGAATGCTGGATGAGCAGTGACTGAGAAATGTAAATCAAGGCTACCTGTAGAGGGAGATAGCAGAAGGGTATAATACAAGTGAAGATTTTATTCTTCATTCAGTGGGGAGCCATTGTAGAAACGTCGGTAGATGAGTAGTCTACATTTTGAGAAGATACCATTTGAGATTTGAAAAGATGATTTTGACTGTTATGTAGACAATGGATTACAAAGACAATAAGGGAAGTGAGGAGGTCATTGAGGAATTCATTTCACTAGTCCAATTGAGAGAGTCAGGCAACATGAAGTAGCATGGTAGCTGTGGAAATGGACCAGAGTAAATAGACTCAGTACCAAGAGGACAAAGATATGAGAAGGAAACTGAGATGATTCTGAGTATCTACAAAATCTTTTTAATTTAAAAATCATATTTTGAGCCAGGCACTTTTTAAAATGTGGTGTGTTGTGTTCCATTGATTTAAATATTACCTGAAGGCTCATGACTCATAGATTTCCATTCCAATGCTAATATCTCTTCTTGGATGTCAATAAGTATCTCAAAATCATCATATGCAAAATATACCATTTGATTCCACTTTAACACCAGTCTCCTCATTTCTCATCCCCCTACTTCAGTTAATGGCTCCACCACCTATAAGCGATTGAGCCAATAAGGTAGGATCTGTCCTTGAGTCTTCTCCCTCCTTCATCTCCACCTCCATCTAGTATTTCAGAGGCTTTATAAGCTCAGCATCATACACTCAATTTGATCGCTTATTCATAATGTCCACTGCGCAATATATATCTAACTCTAGTTAGGCGGGGTAGCACATGCCTGCAACCTCAGCACTTCCTAGGCTAAGGCAGTAAGATTGCCATGAGTTCAAGGCCAGCCTGACAAAACAAAACAAAACAAAACAACAACAACAACAACAGCAAAAAAAACCCAGGGTGGGAGGTATAGCTTAGTGACACAGCACCTGCCTGGCAAGCACGAAGGTCATTGAGTTCAATTCCTAGTACAAAAACAACAACAAAAAGTCTCCAAAAAAAAAAAAAACCCAAAACCAGAATTATTTGTGATTACTCTTCATTATAGAGGAGCAAAAGCAATGCGTCCAGTCTAATAAGGAAGGGTATATAAATAATAATTAGAGCAAAGCTAATTTAGAAGTATGAAAAGGTTAAAAGTCTCATTTCAGCAGACTGAACTGTTTGATTTCTTTTACACTCAAGACAAAACAAAGCCAAATAATAAACTAAATGTTATGATAAGGCATCAAGTGCCTTGTTATCATTCTTTCACCCTTTCTATTCCCTCTAGCTGTGTAAGTTTATTTCCAAATGTGCCAATATACTGGCATAAATGAAATCCAGTGAAGCCCTCTCACCAGCACAGTGAGAAATACTGACTTCGGGCTGGAGAGACAGCGCTGCTACTCATGCAGGACACATCCGTGTGGGTGGTGTGGAGCACCACGACACTGTTAGTTGTTTCTTGCGAACTGCTACCTTGACCCAAGCTGACCTGTTATAGAATCAGCAGAGAGATGAGAAAGAAGAGGGAGGAATTTTACAACTCTCTCAAGTTGTCAGAATGCCAATGTACACATCAATCTTGCATCTGGTTGTGCTTTTGTATTTGTAGAAAACCAAGTGTGTCTGAATGAAGTTGGCCTTTTCCTGTTTGATATGACATATGGTAATTTCTACTGCTATCTGCAGAGCTAAAAGGAAAATACCTTAGCTGATGGATAGTTCCAGAGGGAGGGTCCAGAAGGAGCAATAATCGTGGTAATCATGTGAAAAATAGCCGTCATTTATCTTTGGCTTCTTTTTCTTTTCCTGTTCTTCTCGACCATGCCATCAACCATTCTACTCGGCCCCATCTATCCTGATGCTCTGTCTTTTACCAGCGTTGTGTAGTCGGCTTAATTATTTTAAGACAGATGAATTGTTAAGACACTCCTTTTCATGTAGCTTTGCTTGATGAAGGCATACACTAAGTCAACTTTCTTGCATCTGATGTAATTTAGCATGCTTGTGTCTGCATCTAGCTTCTCCTTCCATTTTTAATCTTGTAAAAGTCACTCTTTTTCATTCCTTAATGTATCAACCATAACATTAAAAATTGTTGGTCTGTCAACTGTGATTTTTACTCTTGGAGGAAAATACATACAAATCCTACATGTTGATGTTTTCAGAACTGAAATCTTACTGTGTTCCAAAAAGATTTTTCTGTCTGGACTCTTTGTTCTCTCTTGTTGCTGTCAGCTCTGTTCACTGCTACAGTGAATGGTGGAGAGTGAGTCTAGACATGGAACACTGACTTCCAGGTAATCAAGTAAGGTCTAATGTTGGAATTTAGAAAGAGCACTATTTCTTTATTTTACAAGAGAAAAAAATAACTTCCCACAATGGAATTTGATTTAACATACTTTCATGGGAGAGACTATAACATTTTTTATGAAAATGTTAGTGGAAGAATAGGATAATTTTAATTTGCCCATGGAAGATGAATACCTACCAATGGATTTATGTCTACTTTTTCTTGCTTCCTCCAGAACTAATAGATTTATGGGAAATTTAACTTTTACTCATAAAGGGACATACACATAAGTCCTTCTAAACAGAGGTCCTCTTCTGACACCCTAACTAATCCCATCAAATGTCTTATTCAAGTCACAAAGTCAACATATTCAAACTAAGTTTGTTTTCTTCATATCTCCTGCACCCTAAAATCTGTGCATTTTCCTTAAAATCCAACCAGGTACTATCTCTGTTCTCCAAATTTTCTTAGGCCTGCCCTTACATCTCCATGTGTATCTTAATTTCCACCTGTGTGAATTGGTCTGCTAGCTTCCTAATATTTCTGCTCGCTGTTGGTACCCTTAATTTTCTGATATGAAAATCTAACTGCTTTCCTTTTGCTTATGATTTTTTATTGACTGAGAAAAGCATATGAGAAATTTTCCAAAGAATTTTGCACGTGTTATCAGAGCCTTTACTGATCTGGTCCCTATCTAATTTTTTAAACTCCTATCCTGCCATTCCACCCACCGTTAGTATTATGCTCCAGAAACACAGAACTCCCGGTGGAATAGCGTTTACTCCATCAGTAATGCTCAACCCGTGTTGGTGACTACGTTTTCTTCTAGTGACAAGTCAAATATTGTCTCTTTGGTAGTCTTGTTTCATTCTCCCACAGCTTCAAAGCATCCTTTAATCTGATCCCACTGCTCTCGATTCAAAACACTAATGTTTCAGGCCCTGAGTTTTATTTCTGGTACAAAACAAACAAACAAACAAACAGACAAAAGCACTAATGTGAATTGTTCTTAGACCATGACACTCTAAAACCAAAGCATACTGTCTTTTATTACTTGATTCACACCTAGTTCAGTTCTTGGCTTTTTTTTTTCCATTTCTGTTTGTGGATAAGCAGGACTCTTTTATCTATCTATCTATCTATCTATCTATCTATCTATCTATCTCTATCCTCTACCTATCATCTAGCATCTGTTATTCTAATTTCAAACCATAATCCCCTCCAACTACCTCTGTCCCTTTCTTTTCGTGGATAAAACAATGTCTTCACTCATTATTTTCAGTTCCTCATTCTTTATTCTCACCATGGCTGACTGCAGTCAGTTTTTTATCTCTACTGTTTGACTGAAAGCATTCCTATACTCCTATCAAAGCCATCAGTGCATTCTGGTTGTTTTGTTCATTGGAAACTTTTTACTGATTATCTTATTTGATCTCCTGACCACCAGGCTTTGTTACAATGCCTTTCTTCCTCAAAACATCTCCTTGCTAAGTTTCCGATAAAAGTCATACCTAGTTTACCTCTTAAAACTGTCCACTCCTCTTGATTCTTTCTATAGAGGTTTCGCTTCCTTGGTTATTTTGTTAAATAGTGATGTTGTTCAGGCTTGTGTTTTCATGGTGTGCCTATGGAAGAATGACTGGATCCTAATTCACACCACCTGGAGTATTTTAGGCACTAGGATATGATTCTAAATATTTTTATTGATATTGAATATAGTTGGAATTTAGTCTATCAGTGTTGGGTACCCTGATAACTCCCAAATCCATGTCTTTAGCATGGGCTGACATTTTCAAATGTCTAATGAGCATTTGCACTTGGATGGCACATATGCAAATTGACGTATTAATTTCTGTAAAATACCTTATCTTACACTTCTCTTTTTCAGAGTAAATAAAGCATTGAAGTCATCTGTTGGGTTTTCACCATAAAAAAATGAAATGTAAATTTCTTGTTTTCTAGAACATATTCTGTAGAAAATATAAGGTATGAAGAAAGAATACAATGAATGTTTAAATTTTAAAAATTTTATTACAGTAAAAGTCACATGGCCATTAATCCATCTCAAAATACTCCCCCTTGCTTTGTTGACACTTGCCCATCATTCTCGTCACTTTCTGAAGCAGTTCTGGAAGTCCTCTTTCATGTCTTATCTGCACTGTCCAGGATGCCACAATGTCCTGAGTCCATTCAACATGTTTACTTTTCATAGCTAGTTTGATTTTGGGGAGGAGACGGAATTCACATGGTACCAGATTCAGTGGATAAGGTGGATGAAGATATACTGTAGTGTTTTCATGAACCTGCCTTCCATTTGATGACATGCAGCAGCCATGCTCACCATATGTTTTAATTACATCTCCTAAAGACATTCAAGAAAGGGGACTTGCAGAACTGCTTCAGAAAGTGGAAAGATGATGGGACAAGTGTATTCCAAGGGAGGGAGGAGATTTCAAGGGGGTTAATGCTAATGGATCTTTTACTGTAAGAATTTTTTAAATGTAAATTTTCACTAAATATTTTGATCACCCTTTGTATCACTTGGAAAATTGAGTGTTCCATTTCTTCATTTTTATGAATAATTTAAATGAAGGAATAGTCACTATTCAGAGGGTTTTTTTAAAGATGGTTTCTTCCTGCCTCTGTTAGCACTGTGCAAAAGTGAATATGATCCTTAATAACTCTAAACCAACTATCACTAGGTAATGCAATTAAGTAAATTTTTTCCACAAAAAAAATAAAAGAATTTCTATACTCTAATAGGATTCATTTTTTGAGTTCCTATATAATTAAATTATGTGTGTGTTTATTGAGTTTGGGTCTTTGTTTCAGAATGATGGGATTAAACTCTACCTAAACTGGAACGATTAAAAAAATGTTCTTTGGTATTTTTTCCTAATATAGATATAATTATAACTAAGTGTAGTCAAGTCCCACTTTTTACATAAACCTTGTCAATCAATAACTGATTATATTCAGCTGCTGTAGTTTTATTTATTATGCATATCTGTCTTTCTTTTAAGCCTTTAGAGGCCAGCAGTGTTTTTTTAACTTTCCATGTGTAGAGACCAAAAATGATGTCTTCTGCTCATGTCTTAGGGTAGCTAGTTATTTAAATATGTTACATTTAAATTTTAAAATTAAGGAGATGTTGGAAATATAAAATCCTTATGGAACTAGGAACCTGTATTCTAGAGAAATTACTCAAGTTCTCACAGCTAATTAGAGCAAAGTTGGAACTTGAAGGCAGGTCACTGTACGAAACAAAATTTTGTATGAAAGATAACAGCACTATCTATCTTTTCTTTTTATTTAAGCAGAAAAAAAGATATATAACAAAGACAAAAAAAACAAAACAGACAAACAAATGACTAGAGTAAATGCACAACAGTAACATTACAGGTTTACAAAACAGGATAATAGAAACTTGACAATGGTTGCAATATTGTGTATTGTTAATCTATCTATCTTTTGGAAGTTTGTTAAGTAATAATTTCCCAGCTGAGGATGACATAAAAGAAGAATATTATGTGTCGGGTTTGTCATTGAAATTAATATCAAAAACCATTTGAGAAACGTAACTGCTTAATATGTCGGATATTTCTTTTATCTCCTGCCTGATATTATACACATATTCATTCTCTATTTATACTTCATAATTAATGAACATTGTTTGCCATACTTGCAGTGTAAATGAATCTGAACCTTCTTTTGAAGCAACCAGAAGGTATTATTTCTATTTTAACCTGAGTTTAATAACTTTCTTCCTTGGTTCTCACTTTAATCCTTTACTCCTAGTCATGTTGTTCATTCTGGTGATGTACAGTCGTTATTTAAAAATGCTACATATTTGCAGTAGCAGTGGTTCACAACCTTTGCAGACTGCCAAAAGAATTGATTTGCAGCGGGGCGTGGTGGCGCACGCCTTTAATCCCAGCACTCAGGAGGCTGAGGTAGGCGGAGCGTTGTGAGTTCGAGGCTGGCCTGGGCTGCAACGCCAGCGCAAGCCCGGCCTGAGCTGCATAGTGCAACCCTGCTTCAAAAAACCAGGGCCGGGAGTTTGGCTCAGCAGCTTAAGTGCCTGTCTGGCAGGCGCGAGGCTGTGAGTTCAATCCCCGGTGCCGCAAAAAAAAAAAAAAAAAAAAAAAAAAAAAAAGAATTAATTTGCCCAACAAAAATGGTTTATATCTCAGTCCCATGTTTTGACTTTGACTGAAGCTCAGACTGCCCTTGTTAAACTGAGTTTGAGAGTTCATAAAATAAAAATGTAAGAATTAATGCGTATGTTGAATGTGATTCCAACAGTGATAAAGTCTGACCTCTAAGGCAGAGATCAAGAGGCAAGTGCTTTATCTACTTAAAATAAAAATTACCCTTAGGGTTTGGAGGTTTAGCTCAGTGGTAAAGCACATGCTTAGAAGGTCTGACACCCTGGGATTCGGTGCTAGCAGCAAACAACAGCAAAGAGAAAAAAATAATTGTTCAAGTCCAGGGGCATGGTAGGCAGACATGTCAGAGTTTGGGAACCATGGCTTTACTGCACATATAATTATCTAAATGACTACTTGCATCCTATATATTACCATGTCTTCTAAACTCCTAAGATGTAGTGTCTCAGGATTATCTCTGACCATCTAATGTCTTTCTTAAACTTACTCTCCTTTAACCTTAATTCCTTCGTTAGTACTTACAGATCATGGACTAACTATGGAAATCCAACTTCTAAGCTGATCTGTCCCCTTCACCACCCCAGTACCATCGCCCTCTTTACCTTCAGCCCACATGTATTTTCCTAATTATTGCAAATTAAAGTTCAATGTGTGTGTGTGCATATATATATATATATATTCTACCAGATATATACATATATGTATATATGTATATATGTATATATCTGGTAGAATTTGCAAGCCAAAAATAATGGAGGGGAAGGAGAAGAAATTAAAATATTAAAAATATACTATTCAAATATGTTTTTAAATATGTAGCTTTGAGATTGTAATTTCAATGTTGAAATGTACTTCTTAAAGTATTATTCTTTGTTTTGAAATATTTTCACTTATTACCTTTAAAATATGACAAAATAATTAAGCCACAAGCAAATAGCATAATTATACTATCAACTTCCTCCTTTTAAAAGGATCTGCCTACAAAAGTCTTTGCCACATACAGTGCTTTCACTATAAAATAAAATATCTGTGGTTATTGGAGAGAGGGAACTTTTATTAATTTTTTAATTAGTGGAAAAGTATAGCCATTTTTGAAAAGAAAATTTACATTTATTTATATCTTAAAACATTTCATCATTACACATTATATGACATGTGATTAAATTTTAATCTCATTAATTTAGGTGGCTTATTTAATCATTTCATAAGGTTGTTGACTATCTAAAATTCTCTTTTAGAAGTTTTCCACTTCTGTGTCTGGAATTTTTTATCAACTATTTTTCCCTTAGTTATAATAAAATACACACAGTACAGTGCCCTTGTGTAATTCTAGTATTTTGTTTTTCTGTCCCATTTTCCAGTCGGAGCAGGTATTCTGTGGCTTATGCAGCTCAAAAACCTTGGCTACTAAATGCTACAGTAGAAGAAAATATTACCTTTGGAAGTCCTTTCAACAGACAAAGGTAATTTCACGTACATAAAATTTAGTGCTGAAACAACAACTATTTCTGACCCATATTTTTGGTCTCTGGTTTCTGAAATCTTTGCATACAAGTCTTCTTTTCTTCCACACTGGTCCCTCTTCCATCCTCTTTCCAATATTCTTTGGAATCAAATCTTTTAAGAAAGTCCCCATTCTGTACACTCATTGAAAGAATTAGGACACCAAGACGAAGCTATAGCAAATGAAATGTGCGTGTATGTGGGAGTGAGGGTTACTTAGGTTATGGGCAATCAGATTAAAAAAAAAAAAGAAAAAGAAAAACTCAAGGAAGTTGGAGAAGGAGAGTGATGGACAGCAGAATCACGTGAGATCTGAGGGGTTGAGTGATTTGAAGCCCCAGAACATGTCATGTCCCGGCCATCTTTCCCTGGAACATAGGATAGTGTGACCCTTTCTTTGACCCTCTTGATGAAGCTGAATCATCAGACCCTAAACTGAGACTTGAAGGTTGAGAATTAGGCAAGGGAGATGGCATGAGGGAGGAGGAGGGAATTTGAAAGCAGATAGTGTGGGAGGAAGAACAGAACTTTCATGGGTCTGTCTGGGGTCTGGGAACAAGTCAGACAGAATGGGATTCAGAAGGCCGAGATGTGGTCTTGTGGGACATAAAAGTCAATTGCATATATAATTATAATTATGTGTGTTCTGGGAAGACACTGCAAACCCTAGAAGTGGGGAAAACAAAGTAAATGTGATTTTTAATGTGGAAGTAAAGTCTGACAGATTAGATACAGTTAGATAGATGCAGATATTCTGAAATGAGATCAAAGAAACATTTAAGATTCCATTGAGATGATTACCCAGCCATGAAGTGAGTTACCTGCAGTTGGAGATGATAATAAAAGACTAAAAAGCATGGATGACTGAGAAAAAGAAATAGCTTCTAGGATAAGAATGGACAAACATAAGGACAAAAGTGAAAAATCAAGAATGATATGAGTATTTTAAGACTATGAACTAAGAAAACAAAACCATTGAGATATATCCCAGCATCTCCAGTACCCGTGTGTCTTAGTTGCTTTTTTCATTGCTGAGACAAAATACTTTATATCCTTGTTTATTTAGCTCATGGTTTGTGGAGGTTTCAGTCTGTAATTGACTGGCTCCAAGGCAGTGTGGCACATGGCAGAGGAGTGACAATTCATGACAGTTGAAGACAGTAAAAGCCACAGCAGACAGAGAGAAGCCTCTTTCTGTCTTTTATATTGCACCCAGTCTACCAGGTTTAGGGTGGTGCCAGTCTAATCAGTGGACTGATGTAGCAGCACCCTTAATCTCAGCACTGAACTGCCAATCAATTACACACTCTAGATTCGGCTACCTTCAAAAAAGCCCTATGACTGCATGAGGCTTTGGGGAGATATTTAGATACATTTAGATTTCCCTACACTACCAGTAAATATTTTAGGTCAGCTCCCAAGATATTGAACCTGGTACTTACTTTATGGGCAGTGTGTTAATAGTGAATTCAAATCCAAAATCATTTCTCCCAAAGGTACAAAGCTGTCACAGATGCCTGTTCTCTTCAGCCAGACATTGATCTGTTACCATTCGGAGACCAAACTGAAATTGGAGAGAGGGTAAGCTATGTACAGTTGAATTAAGCGATGGACAAAACCTGTCTCTGGTTTTTTATAATCCTAACATAATGAACTCTGAGAGAGAGGAAGTCAAATGGTATCCTAGTGACAAGTTCCAAAATGTGAGGACAAGAGTTTTTTTGATGCCACTGTCCCTTAAAGATTTATCAAATGACCACCCTTAGGAATTCTCAAAGAAAGTAAAATGCAGTCCCTGGCTTTGACCAAGTATATTTTTACTGGCTTGGAGCTTATTTAATTGCTTTGGAACCTGAGGTTGCTTCCAACAGCTTCTTTCACTCTTGTCAATTTCTATTTATTCTTGTTAAAGTGTTCCATGTTCTTCACATAAACATATTTTACATTGACGTCATGTTATTCTGACCAGCTGAAAAATGTTTATACCTGAAATCTTTATAACATCAGTAACTAAATATGTTGAACCTCACAGGTATCAAGTACTGGGCAAAAACTTTATGCACATTGTCTACTTTGACATCAAATCTGTGTTGCGGGTGTTAATTGTTCTCTACATCTTACAGCTGAGAAAAACCAAGGCTGAGAAAGCATAAAAACTTGCCCAAAAGCAGTTAGTGATGGACCCAGGATTATACTGATTCTGTTATCTTTTGTTCTTAATGGCTTTTATTACATCAAATGCCCTTTATTTCAGCATAGTATAGTGTTCAAGAAAACTGACTTAACTTCTTCTCCACACATGTAAAATGAGAATAGTACTTACATACTGGAATTGTTATGAGGAAGAAAAGAAATAAGAAATGTAAAGACATTTATATAAGCCTAGCACATACTAAATGCTAGGTTAATACTAGTTTTTTAAAAAATTATAATTAATGCTTCCTTGTGATTTGGAAACTCCATTAACTTTGTTCCTTTTAGCTCTTTTACCAGGACAAAAAAAAAAAAAAGGAATAGTCAAAGAGTAAGAGAAAAAAAAAAAGAATCCTGGAGTATAAGCCTATTTAACGTAATATGTGATATCAAATGTTAGAGTTATGCGTTATATAATCCATGGATAAAATGCAGGAAACTAGAAAAATGTGGAAGTGCTTGCAGTTTTTGGTGCTTGCCAAGGATTTTGATTATTAATGCTTCAGTAAAGCAAAGCTCTCTGTCAGAGTGAAAAGATAAATGCCAATGGTGAAAAAGTATCTTGATGTAATTCAATTCCTACTAGACCATTTTCATTTTTTCTTATCAACATTACCACAATTTAATTAATAAATTCCTAGTAATTTAAACACATTTCAGATGTCTGTACCTTAAAGGCAGTTTTGCCAACAGATCCTGTAATAATGGGGAAAAATGGAAATTTCTGACTATTTCTTTCCTAGGGCATCAACCTGAGTGGGGGTCAAAGGCAGAGAATCTGTGTGGCTCGAGCGCTCTATCAAAACACCAACATTGTCTTCTTGGTAAGAACGTAGCCTTTGTCTTTATTTCTTTTTCATTTTTTCTCTCTAGGACAATGAGTCTTTAAACAGACAGGTCAAGTCTGTTTTAAAAGATGGTTTAACTTAAGAAAAACTTGGGAAGTCAAAGAGTGCATATGGGTACCAATCCTCCCCCAGTACAAATCAGTAGAGACCTGGCATGGGGTGTTGAGAGCCAGGGGGATCTAGCTCATACCTAAGAGACTGTGGTGCTCCAAGTGGTGCTTTAGCTGAGTTTCCTGGTCAGGGAGATCACTGATAAGGGAGTGTGGAGTATTAGATTGACTGGGAAGAATCATGAATCTTTTTATTTATATTTTATGCCAAAGAAAGAAGGACTAGAAAATATACCTTGGACATGGGGTAAGTAAGCACAGCTCTCCATTCTAGGGGCATGCAGTTCAGGCTCCGATAAGATTAGTGATGTTTCTTAAAGCTATGGAAACCTTGGTCCTACTCTAGACCTGTTGAATCTTAATCTGTAAGGAAGAGTCTACAGCTGCCTCGAAAAAGTTCCATAGATAATATTCATGTTTATATTGGGTTAATAATGTATTCTACCCATGCAGTGACAAAATTTGATGTTTATATTAATAATGATTTTGGTTTCTCCAGGAGGTAGTAAGTAGTCAAAATAATGTAGTTTATAACTACCCAGTGTGTGCTAGAGACTAGTAGATTATATAAATGCCTTCCTTTGCCTTCTCCTTCTCCTTCCCACTCATTCTTTATGAGATTACATTTAGCATCAGCTCTGATAACTTCCTGGTCGTTCTTTCTGAAGATACATTGCTTACTGTTAAGGCGTGATTTTTGTTGTTGGACTGCATGTGGGCTTCCTATTGATGTGTAACAAACTGGCATCATAGATACGAACATAAAGTTATCATCTTACAATTTGGTACTTCAGAAGTCTGACAAAGGGTCTGGTAGACTATGGTACCTGCTAGAGGCTCTGGGGGAGAATTCATTTCCTTGAATTTTCCTTATCTTCTAGAGGCTGCCTGTATTCCTTGTCTCATGGCTGCCTTTTTCCCTTCTCAAAGTTAGCATCATTATACCTTTTTGACCTCTCTTACATGGTCACATCTCCCATCTTTACAGCCAGGAAAATGCTCTGCTTTAAGGATTCCTATAATTATTTTGGGTCCATCTGGGTAATCTCCCCACCTTAAGGTCTTTCATCTTAATCAGATCTCCAAAGCCCCACTTGCCCCATAAGGTAACACAGTCAGGTGTTCTGGGAATTAGGACTGGGGCATTTGCGGGGGCCATTGTTCTACCTGCCCAGGCAGCTCTTGTGATTGAAAAGTTTTAATGTGATTGAAATCTGCTTCTGTGCATTTTCTATTCTCTTGACTCTCATGCTGCTTCTACAATGACGGATGTATTATTTTTATGCAGCCATAGGTCACCATTTCAATATTATTGTCATAACTTGCCTTAGTTTACATTTCTCTAGACTAAGCAAGCTTAGAGTTTCCAATTCTTCCACAAATGACAAAATTTTTATAGCTTTATTCTGGATCTAATAGTATTTGTCAGATTCCCTTTTAAAAATATGTGCTAGATGAATTCACATTAGCTCAGATAACGTTAAATCTATTGGTTCTTATGATCTGAATATTATATTTACTTCCTTGCAATTTAAAATTGAAAGACACATGAAAGTAACAACTAAGAGCTATTGATGTGTTTCTGAATTCTTCCAAAATGAAAATATCTTATACCGCTATGGTTTGCTTTCCTTAAAGAAAGTATCTCCCAAAACTGTTAACAAACAAACTGAGTCATGAAGCAGGATTCCAAACCCATCAAACCAGGATTTTTATAGAAGGTTATAGCACCAAGATGCCTAACAATGAGGTCACGACATATGAATGATAGCTTTGGATGACCTAGACATGATTCTACGTACTTCACATACATTATCTCACACAATAACCTTATTAGGTTTGGCATTTCTGTTATTCTTGTTCTTACTGATATTTATTGATGAGAAAAATGCTTTGGGGGACAACTTTTCCAACCTCACAGAGAGTGTTAGTGAAGCAGGGCTGCAGATCCAGGAGGCTGAATTTCATTGGCTTCTACTTTTAATCACCACACTCTCCCTTATTAAAGAAGTCCCAGAAGATGCTGAACTTTCAGAATAATGCTTTAGAGAACTACGCACAATATAAATCCACCACAACTTTATTTATAAGAAAATAAAAAAGCTGGGGATTTAGCTCAGGGGCATAAGTGCCTGCCTGGCAAACCCGAGGTCATGAGTTCGATTTCTGGTACGAAAAAAAATGCTTTTAAATGACTTACAGAAACATTTACTGTATCATTTTATTGGATTTTTGCAGTAATCTGATGTTCTTCGGGACAGGTATCATATCCTTATTTTACAAATCAAGTAAAATTTGAAATACTGTCCAATATAGTGAGTGGTTGTAACCACAATTTGTCTTTCTTAATGTAGCGATAATGGACTTTCTGTTATACTTATGTTAGGACATTTAAAGTCAGAACTTTGTGGAAAGTTAAATTATTATAAAAATCATTTCTAAACACATACTACTTTTTCTATGTGAAAATTCTGGATTTAGTCTATGTAACAATGGATTCTTAGGGTTTTATTGGGATCAAAAGCAGGTTGGTTCAAACCATTAACATTACCTCCAGATGATTACCCGATTTTCTAGAACCAGTGATATGCTGATAAATTCTGGTAATTAAATCCCTGCTGCAGGTGGAAATGGAGACACCTTCATCAACATAATCCCAAAACAGTGATATTTTTTCCACTGTTGTGAAAACATTGTTTTATCCTGCATTCCTTTATATTTGTATCTGGACTCTCATTTTTAAATAATTCAGAAGTTACATCGTAACATCTGCATTAAGGGAGTTTCCTATATTAGCGGGTAGAATTTCTTATTCAATACGTAACAACATTTAAATAAGAAAATTCATTTTGGTATTTTTCTTGCTATCAAAAGGACATAATAAACAAGGAACTGATGTCTGTGATAATTTGGAAAAGCAGTTCCCTGGATAGCAGCAAATAGGTTCAATCTTCTATACATATGCCTTGGAACATTTTGGGAATAACACATGTGAAATGACCTAGAGGATCTGAATGCTTTTTAATTATTTTTCCATGTGATTTAAAAGCATTTCATGATGATCAAGATAATCATGCCCCCAAACCAGTTTTTTTCATTGTCACATACAGAGTATGGTATTGTCTTAGTTACTTTTCTCTTATTGATGAGACAAAATACCCAATACCCAAAGTTAAAGGAGGCAAGGTTTATTTAGCTCACAGTTTGTAGAGGTTTTAGTCCATAATTGGCTGGGCCTAAGGCAAGGTGGTGTGGCAGAGAAGAAATAGTTCATGGCAGGCAGAAGGTAGCAAAGAGACAGGGTTGACTGGAGCTCTTTCTATCTCTTATATCTTAACCAGGCTACTTAGGGCAGGTAGCACTCATACCCTTAATCCTAATGACCTTGATTCTAACCTTGCACCATGAGTCAAGTTCAGGATCACACACTCTAGATCCAGACACCTCTAAAAAGCTCCACTTATGATTGCATGAGGCTTTGGGGAGGTCATCTAGACACAAGCCATAACTATATAAATGTATGTGTTTATATGAATGTACAGTGAATGTGCTTACTATGATAATTTATTCAACTATTATACTATCTTATTATTTAAATGGTTTAAATAAATGAGATAACTGGAGTGATAGCTTTGTTGTTACAAGTATTTTTATAAAAAAATTTGAATGCATCAATTATATCACCCATTTATGCATAGCTATGATATCTAGTAGATAGACTTGTAAAAGGTTGTTTTAATTTTGAATCATCTTTAAACTCAGCCCTTTATTAGTATTTCTTTTTTAAGGCTTCCCCTAAGTGCTTTGGTAAAGTTATATTACTTACAGTTTCTATTAATATAGGCAGCAATTGATGGAGACTTGAAAAACTATTGAGCTAATTATGTCTATAATAATCACATACATAAATTTATTCTAACTTCCAATCATCAATTTCCAGCTCATTAGAAACTGCTTTTATTTTTCATTATTCAGATAATGAGCAATGCAATTTATCTGTATAGAGAATATGATCAGGCTTCATTATTTCAAAAATGTCCTCAGATTATAATTTCTAAATAGCTGAGCAGCAGGATGATAATCCAGCTGTTTCTTTCCTCAGCCTGCATGACAAGGTAGAAATCTGTTTGTGTACAGCTGAGAAATAAGTGTGATGAAGAAGACAAGATTCCAGTCAGGCTTCCCAATTCTTTACTGGAAAACTCTATCATTTTTAAACTTTGATTCTTCAGCAGTGCCTCAGTTTCCTTTATTTCCTGCCATTGCCAGGGTTTCTGGTAATCATGTGTCTGCTATGGCGTTGTCCCTACAGGTCATTTTGCTGTGTTATTCACTATTTGAAGACACATTCTAGCTCTCCTCAGCAGTTTATAGTTTTTTTTTCCTTTTAAATACCCCAAAATGTGAAGCCATGCACTGCAATGTTCTACCTAACATTATAGGAATAAAATATATATGAATATAAATCAATAGTTATCATCATCACTAAATCAATTAAATATAATTTTCTGAATAATTATGTATATGTCTTAATCGCTTGGTGCATGAAAATCTTCTTCCCTAGGCAGCTAACATTAGTTCGGTGTTAAGTATGTTTTATTATACCAAACAATAGCAATAATATTTATCTAGTGTCCATTATGTATGTGACACTATACAAATCATTCAATGTATATTACCTCATTTAATCAAAAGAACATGCCCATGAAGTAAAGCCTGCTGTGATATAATTAGCATTTTCTGTGCTCTTTTTAATTATCTAGAACTCAACTACTGCACTTATATTTTCACTCTTTGGTTTAGTCTATTATAGGTTGCTGAGTAATGGTGGGTTCTGAACTTTAAAAATCTATAAGAATTCATGCCACTTATTGTTACTTGTTAAATACTCTTTATGGTGGAAAACACATAAAAGCTTTATTTTAAGCTACTTTTTATGGCTATTTAAATGCATACAGAGTCTGTTTCTCATAAATTGGATTTGGGGGATCATTCATCCTTTGTTATTTTTATTTCTAGTCTCTAGAGGCAGTGAGTTATATAAACAGTATGGAAAATATTCATCTTCCCACCACTTTATTTGGTTGCAGGATGACCCATTCTCTGCCCTGGACATTCACTTGAGTGATCATTTAATGCAGGAAGGCATTTTGAAATTTCTCCAAGATGACAAAAGGACACTTGTTCTTGTGACTCACAAGTTACAGTATCTGACACATGCTGACTGGGTGAGAGTATTGTTATATTTATATTACAGTCATGCACCATTAGGAGATGCTTTCTGTAAAGAAAGGTAATTCATTTGGTTGCCTAAGACTTTTATCACATAAATGTTACTATGTGTTTCCCTTAGATCATCGCCATGAAAGATGGAAGTGTCTTAAGAGAAGGGACTTTGAAAGACATTCAAACCAAAGACGTTGAACTGTATGAACACTGGAAAACACTTATGAATCGGCAAGATCAAGAATTAGAAAAGGTGAATAGTCAATTCAGACAAGGCAGAAATGTACTGTGTAATTCCTGAGAATGTTTTTGAAGCAGTGTCACATTTAATACTTGATAATATAACGGGTGTCACCTCAAACTTATGATGACTGTATTTTTTGCATATCATTAATAGACAGACTACTGTACTTTGAACCTATGAAACTCTAATACTGTTTTTAGGTGAAGGGCTAAGAGATTTTTGGAAGATTTTTGTTTAAATTCGTATCATATTGCAACCATATGTGTATGTAAAACCTAGACACATTGACTACTGAATCATGGGCATTTCCTCATTTTATCTTATTTTTTTTCATTTATAACTTCTTTTTTTTCTTCATCTGTAACATGAAAATATTTTCACTCACTGCTTACCAACTAAGGTTATGGCCAAGACAAAAGCCAACGTGACTGTAAAGGAAGGAAAAGCTGTGAGCTATTGATGAACAGAGCTGGGGGAGGGGATGATGGAAGGCGGTCAGAAGAAGAAAAAAAGGTTTTTACATTTATATAGTTCTTTAGAACCCATGAAACCTTTTTCATGCAATCCCACAAGCCCTTGTGAAATAAGTATAGCAAATATTATCTTGTTCTTATAGTTGAGAAAAGTGAGGCTCAGCAAGATTAGGTAATTTGGCTAATATTGTACAGTAGGTATAATGAGTGGTACCAATGGAATTTAAACTTAGGCTCATATCTAATGTAATTGTATTTTAATGCTACAGCATTAAATGAAGTGAGAAGAGGTGTGGAAAACAGACTGAGTACAACTTGTAGCTGAGAGTAGAAATTCTAAATTAAATTTGCAAATTTTTGTAATGTTTTGCTTTTGAGTTTGGACTAGGACATGTCTGTAATTTGATATCCCTGGATAGTACTGAGAATTTAATAACCTGAAATATTTGTATCAACAAATTTCTTCAAAATATCAGGAGATTAAAATGTATTATTTTAGGAGGGGAAAGCCTATATTTCTATAGAGGAGGATAAAAAGAAAAATCCTGAGATTTCCCTGTCTCCTATGAGTTTACTGATGATCTCAAAACAAACAACATAAAGAAAAGATACATGTAAAAACATAGGCATAGAATAGGGCAAATCATAGAACTACTGAAATTAGAATATTAGACAAAAAAAAATTACAAGATACAATCCACGAACGCCTGCTTAGGAACTGTGCTATGGGAAACTTAATTATAAACGTACTGGGGATGGCTCCAAATGACATGTTCAGTGATCTAAGTGCCAGGAACGAAAGAATATGATGCAAGCTTAAGGAGTGGGACAATTTATGGTAAGAATCTTTGGTAAGAAGATCAGGAAAAAAATAAGAGCTGTTGGCTTGATATTATAGTAATATCGTTAAGCAGGCCAAGAAGCAAGTTCATAATGCTGCATTTAGAAATAAAATCTTTGCTTGAGATAGCACAGCTGTATAATTAAAGACAGATAACAGTGGTACAAATCAACTGAGGGAGATAGAGAACAAGTTAGGGTCTGGTAGGGTAAATCCATTTTTGTAAGATGGAATGGTGGCCAGGAGAAGCCAGGATAATCAAGAGTCTGCCTAGGGTCCCCTTCAGGGGATGGAGGGGAGTCTGCCCCTTAATGGAAGGCAGGAATTCATTAGGAGTCATCAAGAATCCCATCGTGGAGATCAAAACCACTGAAAGACATTGGGATAATTTTTTCAGAAGCAATTTTGTTTGGCTTATTATATGGAAGGACAATGTGTTTACCTATAAGCCAGTGTCAATTTTGCTGCCTGAGAGACATTTGGCAACATCTGGAGAACATTTTTGGCTGTTGAAACTGGGGCAGGAAGATGGTACTAGGACCCAGCACATAGGAGGTAGGGATGCTGCTTATCTTTCTGCAGGGCACAGGGCAGCCACAACAACAGAGAGTCACGCAGTCCCAATGGTGATGGTGCCAGAAATGAGAAAGCCTGGCCTGGATGTGGAATCAATGGAGCAAAATAGAGGGAAAAGGAAACCAGAGGACACGTGGAACCTTCTGCCACAGGGCTGGAGGAAGAACTTTCAGTTTAAGAGTTAAGGGGTAAATAGGATAGAACCAAATTTGTTTAAAAGATAGCAATGAGAACTGTAAAGAGGGAGATAATGTTTTTAGCTGATTTTAAATGTTGCTAAAAGCTGTAGAATGGATAATATCAAGCTTGTCTTCATAATGTTATTAAGCAAAATACAACTAGTATTGTTTGATGCTCCCCACTTCTCTGCCTGTGTGACCTCACCTTGGCCTGGTCCAGTAAATATTTATTAGATAAATGAAACTAAATTTGTATTTACTTAACCCAAACATCAGCACAGTTCAAAATATTTAACCTGCAATGGGCTTCATAGGAGCATTTTACTCCTAAGAAAATCTGCTTTAAACTTTTTTTTTTCGTGGTGTTTTGTTTTAAGTCTCTGAAATAAATCTTATGCTTAGATATAATGGGGAGTTGAACCAGAAGCAAATCTACTTGGTTCAGGTTTATTTTACTCCATTATTACACATTACACAAAACATGGGGATGGCTTTTCCTTTTGTGTTTTATGTAGCCTTATTGACAGTTGTTTTCATATCAGGCGGCAAACTCAGAGACTAACATGAAAATGTCTTGTAAGAATGCTATTCAGGAGACAGTTTGGGTTTTAGTTTTTTAACCAAGAATTTGGAAGTAACAGAGTCTCCCAGAATAGTAAGCCCTGCAAATCACATGTTATATAGATAGGAGAAATGCCCAGGTCACTTCTGATAACCAAAAGTTTATTGGTTTACTGGGGGTAACGAACTATGCTTTTGTTGCTGTTTTTGATTTTTGTTATGTTGGCCTATACAGAGAGCCTGCAGTTTGCCATAGATCCCTGAAGTTTGTAGGTGAGTTATTGGAGCTCAGTGTGCGTTTCCCTCACAGAACCAGGGTGATGCATTTGCAAGAAGAGCACAAAAACCTAATTTAACCCACTATATAACTGAGCTGTTGCTACTAACCCAGTTCTGAGAGCTGGGGGAGAGGACTGAGGGGTTGGAAGCCAGGGTAGGGAGAAAGTAAAAATCTTCCTTTTTTGAACACAGGATAAGTCCGTACCAACTCGTACAGAACTGCAATTTGTTTTTGGCACCTTCCTCTTCTCTTCCTACATATTTCTTTCTCCTAGGCTTTTTCCCAAAGCTCTAGGCACCTAAGGACCTTCACTGGATGTTTGTTTCAAAATTACCTGCCTTCATTCATATTCTATCAAAGTCCTTCTGTACAGCTCCCTCAGTGAAATGCAAAAGAAATTCATTCTATCTAATAACTCATCATACTAGTGGACAGCTGTTAGTTTTACTAACCTAGAACTAAATGTATTTTTAAAGGGAGATACTTAAGACAAAGGAATCCTTAGAAAAATCACAAGGCTTGAAACTGATGTAAAAATAAAATAAGTAGCTGTGGTGGAAGGATGCTTCAGGGTTAAGGGAGGTCTTCTTCCTTCCCTAGGTGGCTTCCATCACATCGTCACTGCTTTTCTTGGCTTCCCACTGCCCTACACCTCTGAACACCGAAACATTTCCTACAAACGTAGGGCATTTCCATGACTGCTTTTGTGATAGGATTGCTAGGTCTGCAGAGTGAGAAGAGCGCCCTTGAGATTGGTATAAAACCAATGGTGTGTGTGGGTAAGGCTAAGTCAAGCACCTCTTCTGACTGGAGCACCTTGAATGATAGCATGATGTTCATTGTAGGATATGGAAGCTGACCAAACTACCTTAGAGAGGAAAACTCTCCGAAGAGCCATGTATTCCAGAGAGGCCAAAGCCCAAATGGAAGATGAAGATGAAGGTAGATCTTTTCTTGAATCATTCAAATGGGGTAACAGAGTATGAGAATTTTACCTTGTCAGTTGTTATGTGAACGTCTTAGTGAGAAATAATAAGTCGTCTTGCAGGGGGAGATGCTAAATCAGTGCCTAACACTGAAAATGAAAAGAATAAGAGGCCAGGAAATGTGTAAATCGTCCACTGGTGGGCAGGCACTAAGAGGGGCGCCTCAAAATGTGTCTTAGTACATTTGTACCGTATGTGACACAGAATTGAAGAAAAAATAGAAAACTTGGAAGGGTCTGGTGTAATGATCAAATCAAGATAGTAATAGAATGTCAGTCCTTCAGAGATAAACAATAAATGGGAAATATGGGATCGTGTTTTGATTCATTCAGTAAGTCCTCATGAGGTTTTCATGACAGTATAGCAAAAAAGGATAAGAACATTAAGTGCTATTTATCCATTACCAGAGTTTAATACCAGGAAAAAAGACAATCAAAATTTGAAAAAAGTGAGATAAAAAATTACATTGCCTTCACATTTATTGCCAAGAGGTTACAAGAAATACCACCACTTAGTCCTGTAGAGTTAAATGCATTATATATACTTCAATTCCTATGTAGTCTTTATTCATGACTAGTTCTATGAGTCAACTTACAAATGGCAAAAAATGTGATTTGAAACTCCCTTATGTGAAGCTTATCCAATACTAAAATGTGCCACCTTGCAGATAATTATTCAGTGTTTCAAAGAGTGATCATAGACTGACTGACTGCATGAATGACTGAATGAATAATAAATTACATTTCAGTCTGTAAGATTGAAAAAGGTTTTAAAGAATTTTGGGTTCTGTAAGTCATCAGCTTCTAGAATTCTAAAAATGGAGTCACACCCATTTATTTTGTCTAGTGTTCCTGTGGTGAGTGTATCACTGGAGAGGCTGATTTTGCCCTGGGTTTTCATTCTCTCGTGTATAAAATGATAATACTTTCTTTACAGAGGTAATGTGTATTAAAGAGCTCATTACAGTACATATTATCTACTTGACTGCTGCTCCAGGTCCTATCACTACATCTGTGCAAGCCACCGACAAGGGAAGATGGGAGAGAACAAGGAGCTGCTTCTCTTTAAGGCACTTGAGACTGCACATACTGTTTCTATTTACTATTAGTCAGTTCATTACCTGAACGGATTAGGAACTGGGAAAATGAGTGCAGAAATATTGTCTTCAGCTGAGCTGCCTTGGGCAACTTGATACAAAAGCAGAGAATAGCAATTGGGGAGATGGTTAGCAGGCTTCAAGGGTCCACCTTTCAGGTTATGCACATTTTTATGCCTGTCCTCAGAGAGAGCACCCTCCTGCTCAAGGAGGAGTCACTGAAGACCTAGTCAGTTTTTCATCCAATTGAAATATCCGGATCCTAGGAGATGCTCAGCCTCCCATCCCATCATGTTTGCCTCTCTCTTCTCTGATAACCTGTGGACAAAAGATAAGTTATCTGTCTTTCCATACCTGGTTCCTAGCGGAGTGTGTTCTACATGAAGTAGGTGTAATGGAAGCTGTCTTTGGAAAAGGGAAAGATGGGAAATGTACAGTAGTCACCGGGCTGCATAGATGGGCAAGCTTGGGAGAGATTCCCTACCCAGGCTGTGGAGGACATTCTTAGGGTCACCCAGCTTGGAAGTGACGGGTGGCTTACGCACTTGAGAACTCCTTGTCCAATTGTGTCCTGTGGACCCTGGCTTTGCCTTCTGGGAAATTCCTCTTTGCTTACTGTCCCCTGACTGCATCTAAAATGGGCCATAGACAGCATAGGTTAGTCAGATTAGGAGACTATTTTCTCCTGGTGCAGTTTTATAACTTCAGATCAAAAAACAGTAGATGTTTGCAGACCAGGTACATGGTTTTATTCAAAATTCCTTCAATAACTTAATAAATATACTTCCAGTCCATACTTTCAGTCGGTTTGACCTGGGACTCAGCAAATGGCATCATCCAGACACAGATTTTATGTTTAATCATTCATTCAGTCATTCATTCTTTACCTATTTTTTTAAAAAACCTACAAGGTTTGCCCTGCTAACAGCATTTAAACTACAAATTTGAAGGTGGCTTCACATACTTTTTTGTGTGACAATAAAAATTACATCTTCCTTATACCCATCTGAAGCTTAAACAGATGTTTGTTTGTTTGTTTGTTTGTTTGTTTGTTTGTTTTTGGTGTGTGTGTGTGTAGAGGAAGAAGAAGAGGAAGATGAAGATGATAACATGTCGACCGTAATGAGGCTCAGGACTAAAATGCCATGGAAAACCTGTTGGTGGTACCTTACTTCTGGAGGATTCTTCTTACTCTTCCTGATGATTTTCTCTAAGCTTTTGAAGCATTCAGTTATTGTAGCTATAGACTATTGGCTGGCTACATGGACATCTGAGTACAGCATAAATAATACTGGAAAAACTGACCAGGTACCATGGGTTCAGTTCCGCTTTTCAGTCATCAAGGAATTATGGAGATGAACAGTGACACCATCGTATTTATTTCGGTACTAAAAACCCAAATGTCCAAGGATGATGATTCAATAAGTTAGAAATGAGCAGAGGACTTGAAATAGAATAAACCATCAATTGCATAAAAAATGACATCTATTATTATTACTTGTATTTTTAAAGTTTATCATAAGAAACATTTGAAGATGCTGTTTAGATTTGGATTCAAGAGAGTTCTATATGCATGATTTTTAATGTATAGTATGTATGCTCTACATATGCTGATGAGGACTTTTTGGGTTTTGTTCTGATGGTATTTGATTTTTAATGTCTTGTTATGAGTGTATCAGCTGGTCACTCTGTGATTGGGAATGGAAAGAATGTGTTCCACAAGGTAGAAAACCAGGAATTTGCACAAACTTTAAAATAAGCTTTATCCCTTCATCTTTCATCTCCTGGACAAATCTTGAAAGAGAGTACAGAAATCTGGCAGTGGTTGGCCTGTGAGATCATAGTGGGAATTCTTCCCTGGGTCTCCAACTGTCTAAATGTATGCAAGAGAAGAAAGTCGATGATCTTGTCTTACCAGGATGTTTGGTTTTCTAATAAAAAACAAACAACTCCATGACCTGTGAACTTTTCCTGTTGCTTGCTGTGCAGACCTTCTATGTGGCTGGATTCAGCATCCTTTGTGGAGCAGGAATTTTCCTTTGTCTTGTCACATCTCTCACTGTAGAGTGGATGGGTCTCACGGCCGCCAAAAATCTCCACCACAATCTTCTCAATAAGATCATTCTTGGGCCAATAAGGTAAGAACAGGAGGTGTTTCTTTCTCCCACACACAGAATTATAAAAACATGTATTTTTAAATCTAATTAAAATGTGAAAGTTTAAAGTGTTTCTTCAGTCCTTGGGCACATGAATAAGGAAGATTTCTTGTTTTCATGACTCCAGTTGTCCCTTAGCAGTGCTCAGACTGCCGAGAGTTTAGGATTATCATGCACTTCAATCTGTTCCTTGCTTAGGTTCTTCGATACCACACCCCTGGGACTAATCCTCAACCGCTTTTCAGCTGATACTAATATCATTGACCAGGTGAGTACCAGAGTTACTTCCAAGCTCAAAAATAAATGTCTCAGTGTGAGCTAAACAGCATTTTAAGATAAAGGATGATTATTCTTAACAGAACTGTCAAAATTTAAAATAAGTCATACTTATATGAAAACATGCAAATGCTTTCTAGACTAAAATCTTAAAACCTTAGTTCAAGTTTATTTGTGCTTGTAGAAAAGGATACTAGCAATCAGCATGAGACAAAGAGAAGCAGAAACCAGCATTCAGTTTTTTATTATAGAGGAATAATTTTCATCAATGGTGCCCATACAGTCATAGTGTCAAGTTCTTAAGGGTCTAGTATTCATACAGGTTGTCTTCCAGAAGGGGAGGGACTCCAGGCTATCTGAAATATTCTTTAATTTTAATAGATTGGTTTTTGAAATCTTAGGTGGTCTGATATTTTAGGGAGTATCCTAAGAATGCCCAGTTTAGCCATTTAGTCTAAGGTGTTTGCTTCTCTAGAAGTGTGTCCTGAAACTAAAAACATTAAACTATCTTTTTTTAAAAAAAGTCAATCACTTGAAGAGCAGAACCCATAGGATGATTGAGAAAAGGATCGATCAAACTTAGCCCTTAGCCGGGCATGACAACACATGCCTATAATTCCAGCACTCACCACTCAGGAGGCTGAGGCAGGAGAATCCTTGCAAGTTTGAGACCAGCCTGGGCTACAAAGTGAGTCTAAGTCCAGCCTGAACTGCATAGTGAGACTCTGTGTCAAAAAACAAACAAACAAAAATGTTCTAACCTTTGCCTTTTGTGACATCCAGAGCAACATTTGGAACACACAAATGATCCCTAATTTAGACAGACTACTCCACGTAGACAGCTGACTAAAAAGCATGCTGAAAGATTTTGATGTTTTCATGGCATTGGTGTTTGGTCATGCTGCACCTAAAACATTTCATACAGAACACTAGTTAGAAACAGACAAAGTGGGCATCATTTAGAAAGTGATATGATTGTTTCCTAGAAATTCAAAACAATTAGTAAAATAAATAAATACAAAGCTCAGCAGAATATTTACATAAGCTGTATTATATGAAAATTGGTAACTGTCTATACACTGATTTAAAAAATTACCAAAAATGTTTCATTTATAGTAAAAATAAAAACTACAAAAACAGAAATAACCTAATATGAAGAAAGATGTCCAGTAACACCAGAAGCCATAAAAATTCTGTCTATATATACATCAATAATTTTTCATCCAAATAATTTTAAAATACTATAAATTCCTAATAAAATTACCATAATACTAGAGAATACTATAAAATTATAATAGTCAAGTAATCCAATTAAACCATTCAAAAGATATAAAACAAGCAATTACAGAAAAATAATTTAAGTGTCTTAATAGTAGAGGGATTGCTAAATAAAAAATTTTTTAAATGTTATGCAGTCATAAAAATAGATGCATGTATACAGAGAAGGGAAGATTTATAGTTCATATTATTGAGTAAAGTAAAGCAAGCAATGGATAGCTAAGATTTCTTTATTTTAATTCATTTTTTATTAGTACATATTTGTAATACATAATTAATACCTTCATTATGAGGAGCTGGTACATATGCATATCACATCTTTTGTTTCATTTTTCTGTAGGATTTTTTTAATTTTAAAAAAGCAAAACAGAAAAAAAGGTAGAAGTAATACAGAATTTCAAAAAAAAAAAAAAAGCAGTAAGACTTCTATTTCCACCTCCCTCCCACCTCCTCTCTCTTCTCTATCCCTGGATCTCTTTCTCATCTGCAAAAAGTCTACCTCCCTGTTCCTTATCACCTGTCTTTTGTTTTGATCTTTTTTTAATTTTAAAATGAAAAAAAATCAAAAAAATAAAAATGATTATACAGAATTTCAAAACCGAATAGGGGATTAACAATGGTTAGTACGTTGCTGCTTGTTGTATTCAAAGTAGTTGGTCAGATTGCCAGGCATCTGGATGAAAAAATGATCAAACAATGAAAGCACAAACCATTTTTTTGTTGGGCTAACAGAGATTATTAGTATAATTATCTGTCATATATATATTCTTTGCTCTTCTTTATTTTCACCTTTCCCTCATCCCAGTTCTTTTTCTTTTTAGCCATGTCCTCCACTTTCACTGTCACAATATCTATTGTATATTTTGGATTCCACTAACTCCTTCAGTTTTTTGTACCAGGGAGACAACACGATGTTCACCCGTTTGAGTTGACAGCTAGGATTTATCATATAATGCCATTTATGCAATGCCAAGAAAAATAAGTACGTAAATAGCTGATGGCCTGTAAGTGGATAAATAGATATACTAAGCTATAGGAAGTGAGTTAAGAATTGCTTATGATGAATATTTTTCTGTACTGCTTTTGTGGCCAATGTTACATTTGAACTGAAATCTGTTTTATTTTGAAAATAGCACATCCCTCCGACTCTGGAATCACTGACTCGCTCCACGCTGCTCTGCCTGTCTGCCATCGGAATGATCTCCTACGCAACTCCTGTGTTCTTGGTTGCTCTTGTGCCCCTTGGTGTTGCTTTTTATTTCATCCAGAAGTACTTCCGAGTTGCCTCTAAGTAAGTCAAACAGTGGTCTCATCATATCTTCAAAAACTTATATACTTGATTTACTGTGAACTATTTTTGCAGTAGTGTTTTTTTTTTTCAAGATAAGGTGTGGCACTTAGAACTGTAGCCCGTGACTAAGCCTATACTTGTATTATAATTCAATTGTTTCTGCAGTTGGTTATCTGGGCTTTACATGGCCCTCAACATATACTAGTATATGGCATGATCTATTGGATTCGGACTCCATAAATTATGCCAAACTTTTCATTTCTTGGTTCTCCTCCTGAACACGACACTGACATAACACAAAATCAAACAGTCCCAGAAATAGATGATTTGGGTGACATAACCATTCCTAGTGGGAGGAAAGGTTAAAAAATTAAATCCCGTGGATACATGGAGTGAAATATTGGAAGTAAAAAAAAAATTTAAGAGTTAAATCAGCGATTACCAGAAAAGCAGATAATGTTGAATACCTGAGAAGCTTCAATTTTTAAAGACAGAAAACTTCAGATTAGATCATTTGATATGCATTTGGGCATGCAGCCAAGTAAATAAAGGGTAGTAATAATTTTAGATCTTTCCATCAATTATAGGATTTATTATTTGCCGAGATATTGAGTAGCTAATGAAATATAGTATCCACTGTTTTAAAATTTCCAGTTTAAGTTTGAAGCTTTGCTATAAATAGTACAGTAAAATTTGTTGTTGCAGAAGTCACTTCATCTCAACACTTGTTAAGTGCTTTTGTATTGCAAATAACTCTCTTGGTAGAAAAGAGGAGAGTGAGACGACAAAAACATATTCTCAAAGAAAATGTCTCTTGGTAAATTAAATATACAAATAATATGTGGATTAAGGGCTAAAATAAAAGGCAGATGTTGAGCTTATTCAGGAAATGGGAAATATTTAATATGACTTACATGTAGGCAAGGGGAAGTAAAATGGTGGCAGGTGAGAAGGAAAATGAAGGCTATGGTTGGAAACCTGTGCGCAAATATAACATTTCCTAACTTAAACAATAGTGCTGTTTCTCCCCTCAGAGTTATGAATCAGGGGCCTCAAGCCTCAGGAATCCATAAGAAATTGAGAATGTTTATCATCTCCAGCCTCATGTTCTTCTCCCACAAATTCAGAACGAAAGACAAGGCAAGCAATCAAACTCACACTTTCATTGCTTTTGATGTTTTCGCTGATGCTGCCTGCCTAGGAGCCAAGAAATTCAGGTTTATTATTTCACAGCTGCTGGCTGTTTTTGAATGTATCCTTGCCTTCTCACCACTAATATCAAACAATCTTGTCTAAATTCAACCACATATTCCTTTGGACTTATTTTTGCCATTAAGCAATACATATTGAGTGCAAAAGTTAGAGAAATATTCCAAGTCTGTTACAAATTTAAATGATGAATTCTCTTCATAATCAGTGAGAATAATCTGTTCGCATTGAAGGTGCAATAGCAAGGACATGATCATTTTTGAACAATTAATGTTAACAGTGGATCAAACAATCCCATACTTTTGTTCCGTGGAAGAAGAGGGAAGGAAGGGGTGGGGAAAGGAGACTGCAGAGGATTAAAAGTCAATATTCTCATGTATCAGCTCCCTACCATAGATGTATTTCTGTATCTTGAATGTGTACTGATAGAAAATGAAGTCTTTGAAAGAGCAGAAATTACCAATTTCTCACAGACAAGAGGATTTTTCTGGAAACTGAGGTTGTTCAGGACTCATCCCATGTGGAAATCTTTTAGTGGAGTTCTAGGGTATTGTGGGCTCCTTCTCAGGGGTCCCTTCCATACTTTCGTTGTCCTGAACAAAGGATTAAACAGGAAATGATGTACTTCAGTTTTATATCTGTCAAAGGTATTAAAGGGAATAAAAGAAGGGAGATGATATGCTCTGAAAAAAGTACTTGCAGGGCACTTAAAGTAGGAAGGGAAACATGCCCTGTGTGAAGAATGAGCCATTGAGAAAAAAGAAGGCAGTGGCCACCAGGCCAGTGGCTGCCATATTTTACACCCCAATGTGGAAGTCAGAGCTCAGTTGTCCTATCAAAATCCTGCTTGATCTTGTGCCAGAAAAATTGAAGACAGCATTGTCTGATTGGTCCCTGGTACAGGTAAACTCATTTGCTTGTGTATCCTGAGTCTTCACAATTGAGACATCATGCCTGCTTCCCCAGGCACTTTGCCATGTCCAAATCTCTGGCCTCAGAAAGACTCAACCAACTAAATAGAATTTTCTTTTTTGTTGGTGGTTCTGAGGATCAAACCCAAGACTATCTCACTGAACTGTGTCTTTACTTCCACCCCTTAAAATTTTTTATTGTGAGACAGACTCTCTGTAAATTGCCAAGGTGGGAGTCAAAATTGAGATCCTCCTGCCTCAGCCTCCTAAGTGCTCCTAAAATACTCTCCCACACCTCCTTTACATGTGTGTGTGTGTGTGTGTGTGTGTGATGCTGAGGACTGAACACCCGGCCTGTGAGCATGGTAGCTACATCCCAGCCCTGAGTGGACTATTTTTGTGTACATCAAAGAGAGTTTAAGTAGGGAACTGGCTGCAGGAAATGCTATGCAGTTTTGAATGTCACCATTCCAAGGTTCAATGGGTGATGAGCTCTGTGTTTCCTTCTTACAAGAATACAGGATCAAACCCTTCTCTTTTAGGTTTAAGAAAATACTATTCTGTAGACAAAATTGCTCCTTCATAAGTTTTTTCTTCACTGTTAACCTTCGTGTAGTAACCCTCTCTTATGTGTGCCAGGTAACAACTGCCACTCAGTTTTATCTTTAAAACTACAAGACTATTTACATTCTTTCATTTTCATTCTTCCCCTTTTCTATCTTTCCCTCCCCCATTTACAGTTTTTGAAATGATAAAGTTAGCTTTAGGAACTCCAAACTGAACCAGGTTTGATGATAGTTGTAGGCCTATAATTCTATAATTCTGGGAGACTGAGGCAGGAGGATCATAACTTCTGCCTGGTTTAGGCAACTTTGTGAGACTCTATCTCAAAATAAAAAATAAAAAAAGATCTGGGTACATAGCTCAATTGAAAAGCCACAGATTTGATCCCAGTTCTAAAAAATGAAAACAAAATAAAACTCTAGATTGAAAAGTCTTTGCATTTTTTGTGGGCCAAGAATTAATGGTTGATTGCTGAAGATTGTGGGCCAGTGTTTATCAGGTAAGCTGACTCTTGCAGGTGAACATCGACATTGCTTTTCTAATTGCTGGACCCTAAAGACCTAGAGAAGAGCAGAAAAATGAGAGAGAAAGAAAGAGAAATGTTTGGAAACCAATGGTCCCACGCTTGTGTCCTGGAAATGCTAGCTTGTAAGGTCTAAAGAAAATTTATCATGGCTATGCATAATTATGAAAAGGGTCAGATTCAGGCATTTCTGTCCATAGAATACTTTATATACCTATATAACATGTGTGTATGCTATGTGTATGTACACAAACACGCGTATACAGGTATACATGCATATACATACAGTTCCTCCGAGGGACCGTGAATGGAAGTTCCATGAAGGCGGGGATTTAAATTATTGTGTCGAAAGTCAAACTCACTATGGTTTCTCTCCAACTATCTTCCTCTGTAGAGGAAGATAAACACCCCACCCTGGTAAACAGCACTGTGATTTTTCCCCCTGTGGTACAGGGGATTAAGCCCAAGCCCTCACATGTGCTAGGCAAACGCTCTGCCACTGGGCTCCACCCCCAGCTCAACACTTTAGCTTTTGAAAGTCTGCCAGCCTAGAAACAGCCAAGCCATATCTGATTCCCCTTTTATTTACCCTCCCATAACTAATTGATCCCTGAAGCTTACAAGGTTACTTGTAGTAGCCTGTCTCAAAGTCCATGCTCCTCCCTTATTTTAAATATGATCGGCATTACACTAATTCAGAGCTTTGGAGAAAAAGGAACCCTTCTCCACTGTTGGTGGGAATGCAGGCTAGTGCAACCACTGTGGAAGTCAATGTGGGGATTTCTTAAAAAGCTAGCACTGGGGGTCCAATTTGACTCAGCGATTCCCCTTCTGGGTATCTTCCCAAAAGAATTAAAAACATCACACCACAGCAATATATGTGCACCTATGTTTATAGCAGCGCAGTTCATAATAGCCAGATCTTGGAAACAACCTAAATGCCCCTCGACAGAGGATAGACAAAAAAGATGTGGTATTTCTATACAATGGAATACTACTCAGCTATAAAGAATAATAAACTAGACATTTTCTCTCTTAAATGGATGAGTATTGAAAATATACTTCTCAGTGAACTAAATAAATCATACATATGTAACAATCGTATTGTTGCACTTGTGTGACAAACTGAAAAAATCTATGTATGTATATAAAAAATTAGTTAAGATAAAGAAAAAGAATTTTGAGTGAAAAGTAGTTTTCATAGGGTCATTTTCAGATTTCATTTTTAATATGAAATGTTCTTTTGAAAATAATATAGCAGTCATAACAAAAAAAGATAGTCATATAGCTGGTTTATTTTGATTCACTGTGGAGAAAATTTTGTGCTAATAATTTTCTGGACAATGTCTCATGTCTATGTCTTATACTCCAGACAACTGTTGCAAATATAACAATATGCGATGGGTTGATTATTGTTACTCTCCCATTGGCCTGTTGTGAAATTCTGTTTTACTTTAATGTCTTACTTTTTTTCTGTTTAAAATAAAAAAAATTAAAAAGCTTCAAAGTCTTATAGATACATTAAACTATAAAAATACTGTTTTAAAAAAACAGAACTTTAAACACCTTCTGCATGGGCTATTCTAACTCTTCTCTACTCAACCTTCCTCTTTCATCTTACATGTTGTTGCCCAAGTTCTATCGATGAAGCACAGCTTTGATTATTTTATTTCTAGTCTCCAGTGATTGTTTTTCCTCGTCCATTAACAATATCCTACAGGCCAGTCCCATGTTTACAAAAACACATCTTTTATAGAACCACTTCTTGCCCGCACAGGATTCTGGGCCCTTGCTTGGATTGATCTTGCCAAGTTCTTCAAATTGCTGTGCTTTCCCCCTTCTTATTCCTTTAGCTAAAATTCACTTCTGGTCTGTTTCTTTGAAGCCCTCATCATGCTTAAAGTGTCACCTAAATTTTACCTGCCCAAAGAAAATGCTATAAATTTCTTACTGTGCATTAACCTCTCAGTCCCTGGGTCCGTATAATAATCAACATTAGCTGCTACGCAAGGCTGAGAGTTTTGTACAGCACTTTAGGTTCAGCCTACACCTGGGTTCATTATGTGCCTGTCTTTTTCTTCCTCTTTAGAATGTAAGCTGTTGAAGTTTTTCCAAGTGGAGTACAGGAAAAAGTAGTTACAATGATAAATACAAATGCAATGCTAAAATAAACTTGATTTAGAATGAATGTGATGTCTTTGAACTTAGATGTATGTGAAGACTATTTTTGTCCTTCTCTCTGTCCTAGGGACCTCCAGGAACTTGATGATAGTACCCAACTGCCCCTGCTTTGCCATTTCTCAGAAACAGCTGAAGGACTCACCACCATCCGGGCCTTCAGGTGAGTGAACATGAAAGTGGCCAATAAACAAAGCTAAACCCAATGTATAAATAAAAGTGGTCATCATAACTCTGACAATGTTTGTAAACGGAGTGATAATCTAGGCTTCTGATGCAGGATGTTTACTTGTCTCTAAAAAAATACCAAGCTGCATTGTCTCATCTGAGTCAGATCAGAAAATAAGGTGGAATTACTCAGTATTTCATCTGATCTGGAAAATCAATATTTTAAAGCACCACATCTTTCTGCAACTCTAATTGGAAATATATATTGATTTCAATGGGAGATTTTTTTCTAAACTAAGACATTTCTTTTAAAATGTAGAATTGGATCACACAGCAGAATACGTAGTACACAGTACAACACAGTACAACTAGCCCCAACATTATTTATCAAGGAATTTCAGCATAAATCTAGTAAATTCCACCATGCAGTGGTCACAGTTTCTCAATGATGTATTTTCTTGTTACTGTGTGCAATGCCTTTGAGAATGTAAAAACAATTTATTGATGTTGAATATAGATTATTCAGATAAGATCAATACTCTATTAGTTGCCAGCAATAATCATTAGTAAACACACCATATTAAAGATTACGTTTGACAAACAAGTTCTTTCAAATTAATTTATTTGAGTAATATTTATTTGAATATTAAACATATGCCAAGTACAATTCTTGCTATAGATAAAGACTGACATGATATGGCCTGTTGTTTTCACCCTAACTAAAGGTGCTCTTTGCCACCACCTTCTCTGCCACGTTATCCTATTTATTTTCCTTGCAGTATTTATCTGCAAATTATTTTTTAAAATTGACTACATGTTTATTACCCATTCCTTTGACTAGAATGTAAGCTATATAAGAACAAGACTTCTCTCCCTCCAGTACATGAGTAAAACACCTGCTATTGCATAAGTGCTTAAGAAATTTATATTAACTGACAATATTGAGAATGGGCTCCATCATAAGGAGCTCTCAGCCTACTGGGAAAGAATATTTAAGAAAGACAAGAAAGCAATACAGAAGATACATCATCTAATATGTCTACACAAGAAACAAGAGTATCAGAGAGCAGGGCAGCATCTCAGCATAGGGAGATGGTTACTGAACTGTACAGTGTTTGGATGAAGAATAGTTGACTTGGTGGGTAAAGGGGGTGAATTGTTCAAAGCAGAGGTCATAGGAGTGCAAAAGCACATCAATTGCTATTTTATGTAGAAATCGAGAATCCAGTATTGTCGGAACACAAAGTGCAGAGAAAATGGCTATCATATTGAAAACACAAACTGACATCCATAAAGAGTAAGTAGGTATTGCTAAGGATCTTAGACTTCATTCTTTCCATGTTGGGGAGTCACTTTCTTGGTCATTGTCTCATCAGTTGGATGCAATACCCAAACACACACCTTAAAGGAGAGGATTTTTATTTGTGGAGGATCCTGTCCATGTTTAGCTGTCTTCAAGGTTCAAAGGACATGGTGGAAGTGTATAAAAGGGGAAAGCTGCTCACCTAATGGAGAGTGATGGGAGGACCTGGGGAGAGAGATATAAACTTCCAGGTTACTCCCCAGTGACCCACCTCTTCTGTCCAGCCCCCTGCTCCTAACAGAGCACATTCAGCTCAGAACTGTCCAGAGAATTCATCCATAGATAAGCATAGTTTCTCCATGACCCAAGCACCTTCCCAAAACCCCATCTTTTAACATAAGACTCTGTTCAGGGACATTCTAGACATAAACCATAACACTTACTGAAGGATTTTTAACAGGAAAATGACACTGTTGTGTTAACTGCAATAACCCTGATTTACTACAAAGGACGAAATAGGAATGGTTATGGCCAAAGGCAGGAAGATGCCAGGAAGCTTTTGCAAGTAGTCCGGTGAGAGACGGCAAAGCTGCCTAAAGCAGGTACTCAGGATTTGGAAGGAAAGTGCTGATTTTAGAAACAGCTGGGAAGTGGTGCCAATAATATTTAAGGATCAATTGAATCCAACAGAAATTGAAGATGATGCTGCCTGAATTGTCAGGAGTAAGTACAGTTTTCCAAGTTGTCAAATTGAAGGTAATGTAAAAGATTGGGGAGAGGAGAGGAGGATGAGTTTGGTTATGAGCCAGTAGGTGCAGCTGCTAATCTGACACAGAGCTGGAGATTTTTGGGGTCAGTGGCACATATAAGTCTGATGTTAAAAAAAAAAAGTCTGGTGTTTAAGAGATATGTCAAGGCAAGAGATAACAGGTTGGGGCATTGTCCTCTTCACAGATATTATTTCAAGTTTTGGCTATGGATTTGATTATCAAAGGAGTATATACTGACTAAGAAAACTGGATTAAAATCTTCAGACCACCAGCACACGAGGAACAGTGGACAAAAAAGATGCTATGGAAAATACAATCTTCCCAACTGATAATTTATACAAGGCTGGCCCTCAACTTGTAGCCTCAGGCAGGCTTGATGACCTACTCCTCCTAACCTTCTCTTATGTTTGTCTCCCCAGTGCTTTTCTCGTTGTTGCAATATCAGCCTGTAGTTATCAGCTGCTGTGGAAAGCCTTCTTGGGAATCAGAATGTACATTACCTGCCTGCTTAAGGTCCCTGTGCTAACTCCTAAACTTAACACACTGTACCAAATGCATCTGCTTCTACAAGCATTGCTCTACAAGATTGGGAGCTCCTTAAGGATTAGTAATATGTCTTTTAGCTTTATCTTCAGACTATTATTATGAGAGTCAACACATAGTAGATGCTCAAATATTACATGAATAAATTAAAGGACTCTACTACTTTCTTTTGATATCTTTGTGACTCTTTGCTTCAACTTCTCCTATCCACTTTTATCCCTCTTCACTTGAACTTCATTTTCTGGTCAGCATCCTCAGGGAAGGAAATGAGCTGATTTCGTCCCTTGTCATGGCTTTAGTTTTCTAACTACCAATCCTTTTGCATGCCTTTTGGTCCTGGTCAACCCCTACATGGGCCAGCCTGGTGACATCAAATCCAAACTAACATGTCTCTGCCAAAGGAGGATCTAAACTTTGGCGACTTATCTGTTGCTGTAGCAGGCTGAACCCTACAAAGACCAACTGTCCTATGAGTGAGAAGTCAGTCCTGGTAAAGATCAAATTCCCTGAGGCTTCCGCTTATGTTCCCTGTGTATCCAGGTAGGAGAGGCCACTATCCAAGAAGTTGGCCACTCTAGTAGCCACCAGAAGCATTTAAGTGAAATCTTTCTTAGCCCTTCATCCAAATGACACCTAATGAACAAACATTCACCTTGAATCGCTCTACCCAAGTCAAGGGAAAATCTAGAAGGCCTGACTGTTGCACTTATTTTTTATCCATATGTACCTGAGGAATGGACCTTAATTCAGGTTTGTCTTCTTCCTAAGACTACAATGATGTAATAGGACTAAGTATTATCACTTAGTAGGGTAGACCACATCATCCTAGCAAGGGGAAGGATTTCAGATCAGTTAATAAAATAATTCAACTAAATAGTAGGCAAAGAATCAAGATAGTGCTTGGAGTTAGAGTTTAACTATGTGAAATTTTAACAGCTAAAAAATTGAAAATATATTAGTTGAGTGACTTAGACAAGGACACAGTGTCAATGAAGTTAAACAAGGTGGTATCTTGAGATGGAATTGAAAGTCCAATGGTGGTCAAAGCAGGAAAAGAAGAATTAAAGGGAATTAAAAGGGTTCTTTGGATATGGAAACCATCTAGTGCTTTGTAACCTTAACAAAAACAAAAATGGTAAAGTGGAAGAGAATTGAAGTCAGAATCCAGAGGATTGAAGAACTCACTGGGAATGAGAATATGAAAGTGGCAAAGGAAAGCTGGTCTTTCAAGAAGCATCACTGGGGACGGAAGGCTCATCAAAGGAAGTTTTGGTATCTTTTTACTTTTTACTTTTAATAAGGTAATGAGCCAGACATTTTACAAGGGAAAGTGGAGAAGCAGAGACATAGGAAGGATGGGACAATCGATGGTGCAAATCTTCGTATCAAGCAGACAGGGACAAGTTCAAGTGCCTAAGTGGAGAGATCAGCTTAACTTGAACAGAATGTGGCCTGGAGATTGTGAAAAAAAGGAGAAATGTAAATGGGTTTGGACAAGCGTGGTGGAGCAGCAGGAAGTTGATGGGGTCATCCTATCAGAGTCTTTATTTTTTCCTTGAAGGACAAAGTGAGGTCATCTGAGAGTGCTGTGGGTAAGAATAAGTAAAAGCCTCTTGAAGGGATTGAGAAAGATTCAGAATTAAAAAGCAAACTGACCAATGATCAAGGCTCACTTTTTACTAGACTCATAAGCAAAATTTAGCATTACTGTTGCTAATTTTATACTAGAAGAAAACTATAGGTAGCTGTAAGAAGAACAAAATCATGTTAACATCACCTGCTTCAATTACAGTTGGGAGAAATAAAGACAACTCAACTTCTACCTAGAAGTATTCTGCCTATCTCTAGACCCAGATGTAGATCTCCTGGAGTTCATTTAGAAAACACATATTAAATACCATAAAAACCAGAACAAGTCTTGAAAATGCGGGACTGGCCCAGCTACCATGGATAAGATTATAGAATCTTTATGTTTGGTATTTGCGGGCAAGAATCAAACACGCTCTTTTCCATCCATCTGTTCTTTTCTTTCCAGCTCCCCAGGTCCCCAGAGTCCGGAGCTCTTTTGGAAAGTTAGTATTTACTGACTAGGCTGCTTTTCCTCCCCTGGTTTTAGGGTTCATGGTGTACTCACATGAACAATGAACTCCCTCAAGTAGTTTACCACGAAAGTATCACAGTTAAATTACACTGAGATTTCAGTGACCTTTCTTATTTTTTTCTCTCTTTGTCTGACAGAATAAAGGTCTAAGAATGTTCAGAAGATGAGCTGGATGTGGATGAAAAGATACAGACTGAGTGTGTCAAAGTTTCCATTAGGAAAACAGAAAGTTTCTTGCCAACTAGAAACACACAGAAAGAATGTTCATTGCATTTCACTCCTCCCCTCTCAGGGCCGCCTCAGATCATCTCCAGCTCCATTTCCAAACCCTTTCAGAGCGTATCTGAAACAGTACTGCACAGCTTATGGGGAAGGAAGAAGAGTCCCAGACAAAACACTGTCAAAGTCAAATGTTTGATATTCATCTCGAATGAGGTCCACAGGCTTTGCTCCAGCTGGCCTCCTCTCGTCTCTCTATCACTACAGTCCACTGGGGAGAGAAACTGAACTGTCTCAGTCTCCCTGAACACACTCAGGCTTGCTCATTTCCGTGTGTTTGCTCCTGTGGCTCCTGCTACTTAGAGTGCCTTGTTCTCCTGCAAAATTCAGCTTTTCCGCACACTCAGACCATCTTTCCTGTCCTTTGAAAAACACGGCTTCACCTCCAGCTCTCTTCATCTTCCATCCTATTTCTTATCATTCAGACCTTCTGATCAGTGCAAATCATCACCTTCCTTTATGACTGAGTGGCATGTCATGCACAGGGCTTATTATAATATTTTGTACCATGCCCACTTGTTAATACTGCATTTAGCTCCTTCATAGACCGTGGACTTGTCCAGGAAAGAGCATGTGTCTTGTTCATATGCATATCCTCAGTGAAGCATAAGGATTCACTTGGAATTGATGTTTGCTAAGTGTTTCTGAACACATGGATGAAAATCTACCTACCGTGTACAAGTAGGTACAGAAAGAATGAACCTTACATGAATATTTACAGTTCATGTCTACTATCACAGTAAATCCTAATCACAGTACAAAATCCCCTACCTTTTAGTTATTCACTGTATTTATCCCTGATAGATGCATCTAGAGGGTAAACACATCCTTGGGGTGGCTAATCACACACCAGTGTGCTGTCACTGAGCACAGGTCCTCCCATGCATGGCACTTAGGTCAAGGCTACATAACTCAAAGTGAAGTAATTATTTGGCTCTGATTGCTGAATCCTTTGATTATTATAGATCACATGTTTCTGACTGAATTATCTATCTGGCTTAGCGTACTGGAATGATCAGATTGATTGGAGAGATATCAAGTATCTGCTTTATAGTGACTTGTATGGATTGCTTCAGTAGGCCAAGTGAACACTCCACCCAGGACTTCATTCTTTGATAGAAATGGTGGTTTATTAAAAATTTTTGCAATTTCACTTGAATATGGGGGGAGCAGTGGGGTGCTCTTATCGGACAGGAACCATTACCCGGTTGTCACATAAAATTTGGCTCTTCCTTGCAAAATAACCCATACGATGGGTTATATAAGACAAGCCATGATTACAACGAGTGAGTAAACCACATTTGATTTGGCATTTCCCCAGCTTTCAAGACAGTTACTTTCCAACTTTCCATTGTTTCTGTTATTCAGGGAAAATAATTGCAAAATGAAAAGAGGCTATTTTTGTAATTCAGAATAGATTTTCTTAACCATGTAGCATGGGTTTCTGTGACAGTAACTCACATGTTCGAATTGGCAATTTCATTTATAAAATGGCGTATAGATTATGTTGAGTATCAAGAATGAACTTAAGCTATCAGGGATCTATATCTAAAATGTGTGTATCATGGATTCTCTTCAAAACCACAAACCAAGATCTTTTTTGTGAAATGACCATCCTTACAAAAAGCTCTAAATCTTACCTAACAAACACATTTACCATCTGTGGGACTCCCTGTCCTCATCTTCTTGCCACCCCATTTTCCTTCTTTGGTTCCCAGGAACACCAGGCAACACAGAATTTTTGAAGCATATATTTACCTGTGACAAATGCATTCCTTTCTGTCTTTCTCTTGCCCCAGCATTTCTCACCCAACTCTTAATCATACTATTTTGAAATGCATAAGAAATGTCATTAAAAGAAAGTAGAATATATCTCATTTCCCAAGAACTCATTGTGGTTTTTGTAGGACCCTTGCAGCATAGGTCATGCCTTGTTTTCATGGCCGCAAGAAGTATGTGGAAATTTAGGTAATGGTCTTTAATAAAAATTTGTCATCAAAGAGACTCCTTTCCCTAGTAGGGGTGTAAAAGAAGAATACACCCTTCACCTCACCATGTCCACGAGCACTGCTCAGAGCTTCAGCAGCTGGTCTATATTTGAAGTAGGAGTCTAGTTACTAGTCATCCTACCCCCTCTCTTTGTCACTTTGTTGAATAAATTGTGTAGTAGTAAGTGTGACTGGTTTTTATTACTTCTCCTGTTGTGTGGCTAACATCATAATATTTTTGTTTTCTGCAGGCATGAAACTAGATTTAAGCAACGTATGCTGGAACTGACAGACACGAACAACATTGCCTACTTATTTCTCTCAGCTGCCAACAGATGGCTGGAGGTCAGGACGGTACGTTCATTTCATGCTTTCGAAATGGAAACCAAACAGAGAAGAGGCGTGATGTAGAGAGGCAGACAGTTGTAAAAATTAGCCTTCCACTGAGGCAGCCTTAGCCTCACATTTTCTGGACTTTAAAATAACTCAGGTTTGTTTATGTTACAGATGAAATTTGTCATTATGTTTTAACTAATGGCAAGACAAATAGCCCCAAAAGCAAAAATTCATCCTGTGTTCATTATAGTTTCCAGACTCCATAAGTTAATGGATTGGCAAATATTTATGTAGCTTCCATTTTTTTAAAGAGCAAATTTGACAAGTGACCAACTATACTCATTTCCTTCACTGAGCTGGGCAGGCTTGGGAGACATGACAGCATTCTAAGCCAGTGGAGCATCATGCTAACACAAAACATGAGAAACTACAATTAATTGTTTATTGCTTTCTTTAGTCATGAATGATGTAGAAGAACTAGCATAAGCTCTGGCACTGCACAGACTTGCTCAAGCGAATTAATTTGAGTCTCAGTTCCTAGCCGTAGAATAGGAACAAGAATATGTGCTTCATGGAGGCATTAGCAATTAAAAATATATAAATATCCTACTATACTGATTGGCAAATACAATCAACTATGTCTTTCAAAAGGATGGATGAAGGAATAAATGAATGGAAATACTACCTATCCTGCTAAATGATCTGTAAGCTAACCATTTGTAGTGTGAAGAGAAACATGTGATTGAAGTTCTAGAAAGGAAGAAATATATTTGGTACCCTGGTCTGTAAGATCTGTAGCATGAATAAGCTGCTCTAGTGGTAATAATAAGCTGACTGTAATTTTTTAAATGATTATGTCAGTTTTCTACTATTGGAAGAACTTTATTCAGACTGATTATGCTTTCCTACCATATGCAGGATTTCTTTTAAAACTCAGCAACCCAAGGGTAAATGACAAAAGGAGTTTAATAGACTGGAAATAGAGTTGCTCAAATTATAATCCGAATAGTTGATTGGTAGATATAGACTGATTTGGAATCTTGGACAACCTGTGAGCTTTAGTTATCATGATTTCTCACTGACTTATAAAGTCTCCCATGTATTAGTTGCTCCGTAGAAATTATTCAGTGCCATAGCACAATTATAGTTCACAAGTTTTTAAAACAACCGTTGGTTGTTGATAAGAAACTCCTTCCATGGGACTCTGAGGGTTGGAGGATGGCAGGGTAGAGTTTCTCAGGAGCTATAGATAATATAAAGGCAAATGAAGTTTACCTAAGCTTTATGACACAACCAAAACATTTTTCCTAGACCCTATCCTGACCATAGAGCCTTAATTTTAAACTTCCATTTGTTGCTTGTGATCTTTCAATATTGGTGTTTTTCTCCAAGGGAAAATATCATATGTGAATAATGGAATTAATGATGAGATAACTTAATGAAAGACTGTACTAGAATCATGAGGGGAAATGGTAGTAGTTATCCCAGCATCTGATTTACTTAAACTTGAAGAACAAGCGTGGTTTTCAGGGGGCAAGTGCTTTTATTTTGGATATGAGGTGGGTGTCTGACCAGGACTCCCGTTTTCGCTCTTTAGCACTTCCTACTGCCAGGTTCATGAACAAGTGCTGAACCAGAATCTTCAAGCGAACCATATGTTCAGTTCTTGTGGCCAAAAGATGAGCTATTAGAGTGTGCCAAGAAAGGGAAGGTCAGGACAAGTTAAAAAGAAACAGCAGCCAAACACACAGCATTTGAGGTTGAATAATGCCTTAACCCCCATATGAAAAAGCAGCTAAACCCACCTGAATATAAAAGAATTCTAGTTCCAGCTGCGGAAAGCTAAAGAAAAGACTGGCATTTTACACAGGAAGGGCCAAGCCTATCAATCATTTCATTGCTTTATAATACATGTCTTCTCTTTGCTCACAGTATATTACAACCCTGCCAACACTCGCTAAAGTAGTTTCATTACTAGAACTCTCCTTTAAAACCTAATACAAAAAGTGAGGGATTGTTGGTTGCCCGTTTTGACAGCTTCCCCATCTCTGGAAAAAAATTTCAAACATCTTTTCTTTTTGTTTCTGATAGTTAAAGGTAAATTTTGGTAAGAAAATTCGACTGATTTATTGCAACATTCTAGACATACCTGCTGACAGAAGTCAAGAAGCAGTTTTCTGTGTATCATTTGTTGCCACTTGTTGTATTAACATGTCAGTAAGCTTTTGTGACTATGGAGATGGATCTACATCCATACACCAATACCCCACTTGACAACCCCAGAGACCGAACAATTGTCAGTCAGGTTCTCTGTCATTCTCCTCTGAATACACAGAGAGTTTTCATCAGAACCAGGTATATTTACATAGAATATATGTATATGCTCTATGTAATCCAAGAACACATGCCACAGTAGCAGTGCTGAACAGGGTAAGCAGATGATTTCTATTGGGAAATAATCTTTTCTCCCTATTGCGCGCATACCCATGACCTCATTACCACCACGCTTCTGTGGCTATGTCTGCATCGGTGGATACAAGATTTCAGTTTAAAAGAACTGGACCTTGTGTCAGAAATCTGAATGTTGTGATATAGGACCTTGGAGACTAGGGTGTGAACTACCTCCGAAACCTCACAGCTGAATGTATTCTGCTTTACAAGTCATTTGGAAAAAAAAAGCAATGAAAACATTTATTTCCTTACTTAACCCCTTCCTTACCGTATCCTTTGCAATATTACTCAGTGAATTAAAATAAATACATGCTTATAGCATGTATTCCTAAAGTCCCCAGAACAGAAACACAATTTAAGTAGTACAAGGCGGATCACTATGTTGGGCAGAGGTAGATTGGAAGAAATGAACAGGGTTTCCTGGTGCAGATTTGATAAGTTCGAAAACTCTAGTTGAGGAACGCAGAGCTTTAATGGAAAAGAAAAGACCAAAAAAAAAAAAAAATTTCATAGCTTCCTGTGGTTGTTTTCCCCTTTCTTTTCTCTTCATTCCCAGTTCTAGCTTTCTGAAGGAATGACACTGCTGTGGGTAGTAAGTCCCGGGGAAAAGGAAGGCAGAGAAACCAGAACAAAATCAGTTTGTTGAATTTAGGAAGGTGTCTGGGCCCCATTCAGTTTCTGTTGGTTATCATTTTTTTGTTATTGTTTTGTAAATACATGTCCCTTCCTTCTTTTCCTATGCATGTCAAGTAAGCGTCAAGACAATCACAGTGTATTCTCTTTCCCTGGGAAAAGAGTTTTCCCCACGGAATTCAGTTTTCCCTACAATATTCATTTCATATTCATTTTGAATTGGAAAAAAAATAAAGACCATAACACACATCAGAAAAGGACAAGAGTCTAAAAGAATAAAATGGTTTGGCTGGAAGAAAAGTATCTCGGCTGTGGCCACCCGGGTTGCTCTGGCAGCAGAGGGGACTGTTTTCCCTGTGGGCTCCAAGTGAAATGGGCCACGATTGTGTGCCATGTGTCCCCGCAGCCTAACCTTTCAGCGCTGCTTACGTCCTTCAGTTCGGCCGGCACTCTCTCTCCATCCCTCTGCGCTAAACAATTCCAGTTCTTTGGCATCAGTGTTTCCATTTGCAAAAATTGTGTAACTCTATCTAGAGACTGGCTTTCCAAGGCTTTCTCTTGGTGTGCGGTGAAAGGATAAAAGAAAATTTCACATGGGAAGCCAGAAAAGGAAAGAGAGAGAGAGACAGACAGAGCAAGAGAGACAGAGAGAGAGAGAGCTTGCTTTAGAGTCAACATGTTAAAGTGAAAATAGTCTCCAGAGTGAACTTGCACAAGAGTCTGCTTCATGAAACAATACAGAGTCTTTTTGTATGTTCACAACTCCGCTGTGGACAGGTGTGGCACAATCTTGTGTTTTCCTTTTATAGGCCTTAGTGTAATATTCTTCCCAATACTCTGTGGGACCCTAGACAGGTATTCCTGAGGGATCTGTGGAGGGAAGAAATCATGTCTTTTTCAGTTTCTATCAACTATGTGCAAATCTGTTGTAGATGTCATTGCGTCTCTAGAAATCTGACAAGAGGTTTCTCTCTCCGGCATGGGAATGAAAGACTTTTCTTCTGGGAGAAAATATTGGATACATAAAATGAACAGAAGTTGTCATTTAACACTACACAAATAAAACGTCCTGTGGCTGGGCTCTCTTTTGAGGATGGATAGTTGATACACTTCTGAACTGAAGCTCTTGTTCCACCGGTTCATTTTGACCAATGTTTGTCGCTGATCAGATCAGTTAGAATGAGGAGTAAGGCCCGAGCAGCAGAAGTGCTATTGGGGACCAGCCCTCAGCGTGAGTTCCTCAGTCCATCAGCTCCTCCTTTCTCTGTTGCCTCTAAGTCGTTTTTGCTGTTCATGTTATTTATAGAGAAATGGTAAGAGGTTGAAAACCCAAGTGGTCACTTTGCAATTCATTACATTTGCTAACCTTAACTGTAAAGGACTTGGAAAATGGGGAGCCCGTAAAAGCTTTTATCGTGTGTTTTTCTATATTATTGTACCTTTTAAAGAAAGCTGATTGGAGTTTAGTGATTTCACTATGAAATTTCTTATTAAATATTGTGTGCAAAGCAGCTTTCTCCTTTATGAAGATCAAGATAAAATTTCGATCAAATGTCTTCCCAGATTTCCAGCACCTTAGAAAACATATTTTTGAGCAATGGTTATAATCCAGAAATGAGCCAGAAAGTAACTAGTCAGTATGTTAAAAGATAACAGGTACTAGCATCTTCTGGAAGAACAGTATAAAAGACTTTTTATAATAAATAACTTTGATACAGATAGAAATCTACAAACATTGGCTTTCAAACTATGATAGCTATTTGAATTTAGTACATTGGAAATTTGAAATTGGGTTCATGTCTTAAACTTTTCACTGAACAGGGGCTATAGCTCAGTAGCATAGCACCTACCCGGCAAGCGCTAGGTTGTGAGTTCAATTCCTGGTACCAAAAGAAATTCACTATAAAATATTCCTCAAACAGCTATACTTTCTTTTTGGTGAAGTTCCCAGAACATTATCTCCATAATGTTACCTTTGCATGTGAACGTAGGCATGTGTTAATTACTGGACTAATAATACAGCCTAATGATCATACTGAAAACTTCATGAGTCATTTTGAAAATACTAGCCACATGAAAGAGGCCCAGGAAGTATGCACTGACTACAACTCATTCATCAGCCTTCTGCCTCTACTTCCTTCACCTGCTTTCACTTCTTTTGCAGTTCTTTTGCTAAGATAAGACTATGTGTTACCGGAAATTACCATTTTTCATTCAGGAAAAGAAACTTAAAATTGGCCTCTAGTTGAATCTACTATTTAGTTCTGTGTAGCATGTGAATCCAGGACCCCAATATAGAATGAGAAAGTTTTTGCTGGAATAAAGTATGGAGAGAGAGAGAGACCAGATGAATAATGTTTTAAGTTTCCTTTATTATATTTATATTAAACCTACTGCTTAATTTTTATTTATTAAGACCCAATGATTATTTTGTTGTTTCAGTATCTCAGATATGAACTTATTCTATTCTAGACCTATTTTGATCTGCTCTTATAAAGAACACAGCAATTTCACAGCTGTGAGACTGGTGTTATGAGCCCCTCCCCCATTGAAAGAGGAATGTAAAAATATTAATTTCAAAATGGGTAATGGAATTCATGGTTTGTATCTTAGTTACTTTCCCGTCACTAGGACAAAACATCCAAAACCCGCAACTTAAAGGGGGAGAGGTTCGTTTTGTCTCACTGTATTAGCTCATGGCCAGCCAGCTCCAAGGCAGAAGCAGGACTGTAGAGGGGGACAGTGGGAGAAAAGTTGCTCAGTCCACGGAGACAGACGAGGAGCTGGGACAGAGAGGGTGCAGCCTTCCGGATCACGCCCTAGTGACCTGTCACGTCCAACCAGCCTTCGCCTCCTAACAGCATGTTCAACTTCTGACCTCATCAATGGATGAAGTGGTTTTCACTCTAAACAAGCAAAGAACCAACCATGGGTGTAGCTCAGTGGCTGAACACTTGTCTAGCATGTGCAAGGCATTGGGTTTGATTTCTAGCGCCACAAAAGAAAAACAGAAAGAGTGACTGAAGACTTCTTAATATGTATGCCTGACAAAAGGTTTGTAAGAGACCGTAATATCACAGGTCTAAGCAGGGGACAAAAGTTCATAAAACCTAGTGTTGAACTTAAAACTTTAACAAATATGCTTCTCTGTAGTATCTTCCCATATTTACCTTTTTTTTTTTTTTTTGGTACTCCCTGTTTAACTTTTGAAATATGGAAAAGAAATTCATAGGGGATCAAATCTTAAAAATAAGGTCAGTTGACATCCTAATTCAGAAGATATTTAACTCATAGAAAAACTCAATGCATGTTTTATGAAGCAGTGAATTTATTCATTTATTCCACAAAGAGTCAGTGAACTTCTACGATGTTCTTAATATTATTCTTCTTGCTGTAGATGATATTAGCAAATATTCAAAGACCCTGTTCTTATGGAACTTAGGTTCTACTAAGGATAAATAAGGAACATTTAAGCAAATAAGCCAATAAGATCATTTTGGATATACCTAAATTCTTTGAGGAAAATGAAACAGGACAATGGGATAGAGAACTGTTCCAGGGCTAGGCACCAAGAAAGGATAGCTTCTCCAAGGAGGTGGTGTATGAGTTGATTCCTAACCTATGAGAAGGAGCCATGTGCCAGGGAGCCAGGTGTGGACAAATATTTCAAGCAATCACTAGAGTTTCCCTGAATAGAAAAGTGGCCAGGGTGGTTACAGCAGAGTAAAGGAGAAGTGAGGGATCTTCAGAGACGTTCAGAAGTGATACGGTGTAGAATTCGCACTTTAAATCATATAAAGCTTTGTAATCCATCGGAGTTTGAATTTATTATGAGTGCAATAGGAAGGCATTGATAATTCTAAACAGAGAAGTCATACAACTTGACTAAAACTTTTTTTTTTTTTTTGTGGCACCGGGGATTGAACTCACAACCTCGCGCCTGCCGGGGCAGGCGCTTAAGGAACTGAGCCAAACTCCCGGCCCTGGTTTTTTGAGGCAGGGTCACACTATGTAGCTCAGGTCGTCCTTGCGCTCGCATTGTAGCCCAAGCCGGCCTCGAACTCACAACGCTCCGCCTACCTCAGCCTCCCAAGTGCTGGGATTAAAGGCGTTGACTTAAACTTTTAAAAAAATGTAGAACACATAAGGCTTTTCTTCTCAAAAAAGTCAACAGATAGGAAGCCAAGAATAAAAATTAATAAAAGAGGTCTCCTGTAGAACTCTTAATGGAGACAATACCCTTAGAAATCTCTCAATGGGTCAGTGATACATTTTGTTCATATACTGCCAGGAACACTTTGATGGATGTATCCCCTAAAGCAAAGTAATAATTTACTTTCTGCAACTCATCATCAAAACTTTTCATGAGTCTTTTTAAGAAAAACAATATGCAAATAACAAAAGTATAACAATTTTGTGAGTCTGAACTTTACACGGAGGGTTGAAAAGAGAAAATCATGATGCTTGAATGTTTTAGGAGTATTTGGGAGTATGGTGGCATTTATGAGCCGTGAACAAATAATCCAGATTGGCTAGTTGCACATCCATGCAATTATTGCTTCCAATAAAGGGAACAAAAGGAAAAGCTCCCTCACTGGAATATGATAATTTGTTAACAATGGATCCATTTAAAGAAGCCATCAAAGAAATATTTACTACCTCTGTGGAATGCATTGTGGCAAGAGATTAACTCTACTTGATTTCTTTTGTTAGTCTTTGTAATGATCATAAGACTCAATATAGAGTTATGTCAGTGCCTGTTTTGACCTTTGATGTTCTATGATTTATAAACATTTATAAATTTGCTTCAAACATTTGGAAATCATCCAAGGGAAGACATTCTGATACATGGAAATGGGGAAGTCTAACTTGTACTTAACATATTCATTCCTTTCAAAATCTCTGTGAATTAGAGGTTATTTCTATTTTCCAAAGAAAAAGTGAGGCTTGGAATGACTTCAGTTGTTTGTCTGAGCTCACTAGCTAGTAATCAGCAAAACTGGCATTTGAATCTAGATTCTGATTCCGAGGTTGAGAATCATTGTTTTCCAACAGTTTCATCTTTGGAGTAGCAATGTACCTGTGACTGCAGAAACTTAATTCCTTAATTTTTATGCATTAAACATTCCATTACTGTTATTGATTCTTATCACTCAGTTGGTAGATCTTTTGTTTTGAGGGGCCAAAAGTGTAACTAACTAGAGAAGGATTTCACTGATAGGTGGAGACTGGCAATCACAGTAGAAGACTCATGTCTTTTTACCTGCTTTCTGGCACATTTGACACATCAGCATAGGCATTTCTAGACTTTCTTTTTCCAAGGATAAGACAGACCAATACCTAAGAAGGTTGTAAAAATGAGAAAAGACGAAGATGTTAGGAAACAGATATCCCCTTGTCTTTCAATGGGATCTAAATTGGCCTGCATAAATTTTTCAAATTTTGCAACAGAGTTTATCTTTCGGTCATGGAAAATTCAGACACTCGAAGACATGAGCATTCTACTAATTTATGAGCAAATATAGCCTTTTTTCTGATTTACATGAAATCTACAGATCTATTGTCCCACAGACTCTGAGCACAGATAGTTGACAAGAAATTCAGACATAGATCCCAATAAGTTAATCAGAGGCACATTTCTACAAGGGCCTTGCTGTAGCACATGGTAGCTGTTGCAATCCTGACATAAATGCACATGAAATCTATGCTAGAAAAGCAGGTCCAAAAGGAATTGCTTAGTTGCCAGCATTATGCAATACAAATGGAAAAAAAAAATGCAAACCCAATATCTGATCCTGGTTGTGGATACCCATTGCAGCTTAACCTTTGGTAGGGTATTTAACTTCTGAACCAGCATCTTATGATATTTTATGAGACTGTGGAATCACTTATATTCCAACTATGATGTTGTAAGACATCATTATTACACATCTGAAGTATCCTCCCTCTAAAGATTAATAGGACACATGAGGAATGATGTGTATTTCCTTGGTGATCACCTCTCTTAAACTGGTTTGAGATCTCTGGTTTAAGAACTTGGGAATAATCTTCTAACTCTTTCAGGATTATCTGGGAGCTTGCATCGTCCTCACTGCGTCTATCGCCTCCATTAGTGGATCTTCCAACTCTGGACTGGTGGGTTTGGGGCTTCTGTATGCACTTACAGTAAGTATGGATGAAAACTGCCCTGATGACTGTATTTGTTAGGTACGCAAATGTGTAGTAATAAAAATACTTCAAAAGAAAAAAAATAGAACCCTTCTCTTTCCAGATAGTAAAAATCAAGCAGAACAGAACAGAACCAATAAAAATAAAACAATGAATGCAACAAAGGACTTCAGAACAAAATAATAGTAAATTCAAAATGACTACTGCAATATATCTTGTTATCTTTGAATTAGCTGCCCAAGTCATTGGATATAACAAAATCAAACAAGACAAAACAGAGTAAAACCCAACCCAGCAAAACAATGAAAATGATACAGGACTTCAAAACGAGATAATAGGGAATTAACAATGGCTGCCACCTTCAGAAGGAGATCCCCCATAAATGCTACACTGCATATTGTTATCCTCTGAATAGTTGATCAGCTTTAGGCCTGCAAAGTCAGTGAAACACTAAACACTACACGCATTAAGTTGTATTTTATCTCAATAGCTATCATGAGTTTCTCCAAATCAACTGGTCACTTATGGGGGGACCTTGGCTTTTCTTGTCTCCCAGCCCATGTACCGGAAGGCACTGGCATCTGTTCTCCCCCCAGCAGCCCGCACATGGCACCGATTCACAGGGAGGGCTTGGCTTCTTGTTGGCTTCTTGTTTTCCTTCCCCACAGGCCACAAATGGTGCAGACCTTATTTTTTATTTATTTATTTATTTTTATTTTTTGAGACAGTCTCTCGCTATGTAGTTCAGGCTGGCCTTGAACTCACTGGGTAGCCCAGGCTGGCCCCAAACTCATGGCAAGCCTCCTGCCTCAACCTCCCAAGTTCTGGGGTTATAAACATGTGCCACTATGCCCAGCACTTCCTCTGATTTTAAATGTGCTCATTTTTTGTAGATCACCAACTATTTGAATTGGGTTGTGAGGAATTTGGCTGACCTGGAGGTCCAGATGGGCGCAGTGAAGAAAGTAAACAGCTTCTTGACCATGGAGTCTGAGAACTATGAAGGCACCATAGGTATTGTTATGAGTACGATTTTGTTTCACTTACATATTTACTTTAAACAAATATTACTTGCATGTCAGGCACAGTGCTGATTTGCTTTTGCTTTCCACTTTAATATCCCTCTTGCCCTGATTTTGCTTGATTGTCAATACCCTAAAAGACAGTCATTGGTCTGAAAAGTCTTGGACACAATGAGAGCCCAAGCAGACATTATTTAATAGTATTTTAAGAAAGTTATAAAAATATTTGGTATTTATTATTATAATTGATGACTTAAATTATGCACTATTTTATTTTCTTTCTCAAGACTTATTAACTTAGATTTCAAGAAACTTAGTTGTTATGCATGCCTATCATACCAGCACTCTAGAAAGCTGAAGCAGGAAGATCACAAGTTAAAACCCAGCTAGGCAACTTAACAGGACCATGTCTCAAAATAAAAAGGGAGCTAAGGATATAGCCTGTGTGCAGGCCCTGGATTACATCCTCAATACTACCAGAAGAGAGGGACAGAGAAAAGGAAAGAGAGAGAGAGAGAGAGACTTGGATTTTAAAATATGAAACAACATTCTCAACTCTACTAGTGTAGAACTGGTAGGAGAGTCATTGTTGAAGATAAAAATAATCCTTATTAAATAGAAATCTCAAACTTAAAATGCATACATTACCAGGCCTGGTGGCACATACCTGTAATCCCAGCACTCGTGAGGCTGAAGTAAGAGGATTGTCATTCTTTTGAGGCCAGCCTGGACAGCAGAGTGAGTTCAAGGCCAGCCTGAACTGCATAGTGAAACCCTGTCTCAAAAAGGCAGGACTTTCTTTATTGATAGGAAGAAAGAATGAAAGAAAGAATGAAAAAGAAAGAAGAAAAGAAAGAAAGAAGGAAGGAAGGAAGGAAGGAAGGAAGGAAGAAAGAAAGAAAGAAAGAAAGAAAGAAAGAAAGAAAGAAAGAAAGAAAGAAAAAGAGAACATATTTGCCTAAATCCTACAATAGTTTTCTAGCTGCTCAAGGACAAAATCCAGATAACATACCTAAGACTGAGAGACCCTCTGTTAATGAACCCTTGCCCACTTACCTGGTCTCAATTCTTACCGTCCACTTTCCCATCTTTCACTTTGGCCACACGAAGATGCTATACTTTCTTTTCATCTTTGTTCTTCTCTTCACTATATTTGAAATACATCTTCTCAGCTCCCATTATTTGAGATTCATTTCAGGCACCATCTCTTTTGGGGACACATCCCAGCTCTCAGGACACCCTGGGCTGACCTCCAGGGTTTGTGGGGCTGTGGGTGCTGTCTCCCTTGTATCTTCCCAAGGACACAGAAGGCACCCTGAGACATGTCATTGATCTCTACATGCCCAGTGCATTGCACATTTTAAGCATTCAGTGTTTGATGATCCACTAACTAAACAAATAAATCAAACCACAAATGAACGAGTGTGCTTGCCTTGAATAGAATTGAACATGGAAAGACATCGTGCTGGTTAATGCTGCAAAATGAAACACAAGAAAAAATGTTAAGTTCTTAATCAAGATGTGCTTACTTTGTGATTTAAATTGCACAAACGAACCACCACTACAGAGATTGAGTCAATATTACTTTAAATTTAGGGAAATTTTTAAACACGTTAAAATTATTATTACAAGTTTATACTTAATGTGTGCATAAGCATCTTTCTTTCTACATATATCTCACAACTTATTTTAGATCACTTATCTATCTATTTATCTGTCTATCACCTATTACCTGTTCCCAACTCCACCCCTCAGATCCTTCTCAGGTTCCAGAACGCTGGCCACAGGAAGGAGAGATCAAAATTCATGATCTTTGTGTCAGATATGAAAATAATCTGAAGCCAGTCCTTAAACATGTCAAGGCTTACATCAAACCTGGGCAAAAGGTATGGTTTTACCACCAATTTGCTTTGTACATAGAAGTTCCACAGGTGCCCACTGTCAGCACATAAGCTCTTTGAACATCCAAACCAAGTATATTCTGACCGAGTTCACATAAAGTATTCCCTGCCGGACATAGACAAAAGCATCTGCATAAAAAAGAAAAGAGGGAGATGTAGTTATAGTGCAATACATGTTTTTTAGACCATATTACCATTCAGTAACCTCCCATGAAAATCAGAAAAGTCAGCAACTGGTGAGCAGTTTAAATTTTTTGGCTTCTGGCTTGTGACCATATCAGATATTTCCTTGGGAATCTTTGTCTCCATTCTATGTCTAGTCCCAAAGTGACATTTTTTTAGTGATTGTAAAAAGAAAAAAAAGAAGGTGGATTTAAAAATGGAGCCATTCTTCTTTTTGTTATAAACCTATCTTAACTAAGATAAAATGGGATAGCTATTTTTCAGTCCAACAATATAACAAATCCAAAAGTTAAGCAATGCAGGAAAAACAACACAACCAAACAGAATGCAATTCATTGAGGACTTGGCAAAGACTTCATATGTTACTTTTAATAATGATAATTCATAAGATCCGAGAAGAACATGAGGTCCTAGCATAATCTCTTAAATAGAATTGTGTTTTTGTCATGGTAGCTTGTCTAAGTCACAAATATTTTTGATCACTCCCTGTCCTTTTTGTGAGTTCTCTTCTCTCTGAGTGACAGTTGCTTTTTTAGGTGGGCATATGTGGGCGCACCGGCAGTGGGAAGTCGTCCTTATCTCTGGCTTTCTTCAGAATGGTTGATATATTTGATGGTGAGTTGTTAACTAAATTTTTTTTAATTGGACACATAGTGCTTTCCTTTCAAAAATATAATTTAAAAAATCAACTTACCTATTTCTGCAAAAATAGAAACCAGGTATTTATCAAGACTTTGTGTCCTGCACATGGTTCAAGACAGGTATTCCCAAATAAATTGCCTAAAGATAAAGGAAGAACATAGAATCAGGAAAATAAAATAGCTATAAACTGAAGTTAGGAGGTCACTGGTAGAGTTCTAATGAAGTGATAAAAGGACAAGGTCACCTGCTTTGAATAGCAGTAGATGTGGGTGGCTTTGCTTGATGAAGGGGACGTTGGCTTGCTTTTCTCAGACTGAAAATATATCTTCTCTTATCAAAGGAAGAAATTTCTAGGAAATAAGTAATATGCATTTTAGATGTTGACCTGTGACTCTTATAATAATTTACTTACTTATTAACATGATTTAATGGTACTGAATGCTTTGTGAGGAAACAATATTTTCTGCTAAGCCTTAAGGTACATTAACAGTATGCAAAAATATTTATTTACTAGGTATAGTGTTTATGCTCATAATCTCAGCACTCTGGGAGGCTGAGGCAGCAAGTTAATGATTTAGTGAAATTCTGTCTCAAGATTTAGAAAGGGAGAGGGCCTGGGAGATAGCTCAGTGTGAAAGCTGAAAGCCATGGGTTCAATTTCCATTAACACATACATGAATTATTAAAAATTCATTTATTCATAGAAAGATCATAAAATAATTTAATCTTTGTTTTACAAAAATGCATCACATTATTTAGTCTATCAAGTGCCCTATAAATAGACTGGTACATAATCATCTTAAATGGAAGAGGATCTAGCAATGAACTTAACACCTGACTCAAAAGAGAGCTTACTATTATTATCTATAATAGTTACAATGATCATTATAGTATTTTGTATGCTTATTGTCCTTAATAGTTTACATTATTTAATTTAATCTATGTGATAGTTTTTGTAAGATTCCAAGGTCAATTTATGAACAACAAAATTCCATTATGGTAATTGGAATTTGGGGGAAGGTTTAAATTCAAAAAGAGGATAAGCATTCATCATTGGCTTAGCAGTTTGCTCTTTCCATGGCTGATTATAATACACAGGTTATCTTAAGGACTTTCAGGGGGATTTGTGTCATGAGGCAATTATATGATCCAGTGACAACTGACTATTGCTTTTCATCAAGAACTGTGCTGATGACTCAGCTTAATAGGTTACCTAAGCCTTGTATGTTTAGAAATAGGATTTCGGACCCAATGTTAACTATCACAGACTTGTTTTCTTCTTAGTAGCATTAGGCTATTAATATTGTAATAGATAATATATTATCCCTGAAGGACATAGTTGAGGCTAATCACCCTTGCCTGCTGGTATTCAGCCCATATTTTGCAGGGCAACATTGTCTCTGTGCGTAAGTGAGATGATAGAACTAATTTATCGAGTTGAGGAAAGAACATCAAGATTGCATTGTTCTCAAAGTCTACTTACAATAGAGGTGAAATTTAGTAAAATTTGAGATCTGTATCACAGAATTTGCCTTCCTATTTTTAATGTGTTGTATTATCCAATCAGCACAGAAGTGAGTGACATAAAAATCTTCATCGTCAAGATGTTTATATTCTATTAGAGGAGAGAAAATTAAAAACATAACAAAATACATTAATAAAGCATTCTGATAAATCCCATGAAGAAAAATAAAGCAAGGAAAGAGGAAGGAAAGCAAGGAAACTGAAAATTTCTTTATGAGAAGTACATAAAAAATACAAAATTACTAGCAAAAATGTGTATTTTAATGTTTTAAATGTTTAAATGGGAGCTCTATATCCTGTATTTCAACTCAGAAGTAGAAAAAAGTTTTTTGTGTTTGTATGTGTGTGTGTTTTGTTTTGTTTTGTGGTGCTGGAGATCAAATCCAAAGTCTCAGGGGAAAAAAATTTTAATAGGTAAATGAATTAAAATTTTACTCGTGAGTTTATTCCATGTCTATAATTTTTGTTTTTCCTTAACAGGAAAGATTGTCATTGATGGAATAGACATTTCTAAACTGCCACTGCACACACTCCGTTCTAGACTGTCAATCATTCTACAGGATCCAATACTGTTCAGTGGCTCTATTAGGTGGGTGACATACTCAGCATAACTGTGTCTCCCAGAATTTACCCTTTGGCTCGTAGGAATATTTTACCCCGAGGATTGTTTGCCAGATAGGTGTGAAATAACAGTATCAAGATGATAAAAGTAAATATGCTGTCCAATGATTTGGACCAGAAATTGTAGACATGGTAAATTAACCTACAGAAGCCAATCTCTTGTATTTCCAAGAGTTCTTCTCTTTCAGTTTGCCAAATTAAAATCCATTTTGTCTGTGTACTTGGGAGTGATGGTTCTTGGTAGATATTTCTGAGAAGTTCCACCTACAAATATCCTGCTTAACTCTTGCCCCTGACCTGGCCTCAGCAGATATTCTGAGTTTAGTTACTCTCCTTGCCTATCTCCCTATTCCTTAAATTTTTGCCTTCATTTTGCTTTGACAAATGGGCTACAATCTCTATGCCTAGATCCTAATTAGCCATGAAAAGAAAATGGAGCCATCTGTTATTTGCTGGTGCTTTAAATATATTGTTTGATTGAATTCTTGAGACATTGTTTTGGAATACATACTACTGTTATTTCCGTTTTACAGATGAGTATTTTACAAACAAGTATTTTCAAAGAAGTTGTAACTTGCCCAAGTTCACATGTCTATGAAAAGTAGTGGCACTGGAGTTCCAACCAGTTTGTCTGATTCCAAAGTTCACCTTACTCCTCCATCAAATCGTGTCACTCATTTCATTCACCTTTTTCTTTCTTGCTCCCCTCCTCCATTCACATAGTTACAAAGAACTATTTTCCATCTCCATTGAATAATTACTCTTTATCTTGAGAAAATGTAAGATTGCTCAACATTACCTGTAAAATTACTCTAATTACAAGTTCTAGATGGATCAAGTTATGTAGCAATCTTATCGTCAGTTTTATCACTAAGTTTATTTATTATGAATGTTACTATTGTGGTTGGTGCAGCACAGTTTATCTAAAATAATGGTATATGTTTCCATATTGATTTATGTATTTCATATCAATTCTGCTGGAATATTTTACTGGAAACTATTCAGGTTATGCTGAGCATGGTATGGAGTGGAGGGATCCAGGTAACAAAACTGGTATTAAATCATGTATATAAATTTACCTAATGATATCATCAGAAAGGCTTTTGGATAATATTGAGGTCATTGATTCACTCATCCAGCATGAATTCAGTGCTTGCTCTGTTCTAGGTGCTGAATAGAAAGCAGTAACCAAAATGAACAGAACCTAACATTTTAAGGAAAGAGGAGCAATAAGCAAATATACATAAAAGCTCTCTATTTTTATTTCATCTATTGCATTATTTTAATTTATTAATTAACTGATTTTTCCCTGCAGGTTTAATTTAGATCCAGAGTGCAAATGCACAGATGACAGACTCTGGGAGGCTCTAGAAATTGCCCAGCTGAAGAATATGGTCAAATCTCTTCCTGGGGGTCTAGGTATTATTTCTAAATTACACGTTTATTTTGTACCTATGCAATTAGTTCTGCATCTCTCTCTCTCTCTCTCTCTCTCTCTCTCTCTCTCTCTCTATATATATATATATATATATATATGTATCTTATGTTACACTCATGTAATTCTAGTGTTTAAAATGCTTTTTATATTTATTTATTCTTTGTGCTGAGGATCAAACCCATGGCCTATGTTCTGCCATTGAGCTCGACCCTGGTCCAATATTAGATCCTCTTGTGCTTCGTCTACTAAAGCTCGTTAGGACATTGTAAAATCTTGTGATTTTCCTCAATACACAAGATGATGAGCCTAATGGCAAATTCTGATGCATATGAGCACTCCAAAATATTCCCATTAATGCATGTATCTCTTCATTCTTCTCACCATTGTGGGTACAGGTCAGTGGAAACACTTGCTTCTTGTAGTCATTCCTATTCAAGTCACTTGCAGGATCAGTTAACCTCAGAAAATGGTGACATATTTTAGAGGCTGTTAGATTTCCAATTCCTGGTGTGGTTTAGGAGAAGGTCATTTCTTCCATGTTGGTAGCTCCTTTCTTTTACTTGCATAATATAAATTTCATCTTGTTTGAAGACATTATGTTGTACTACTGTCTTGTTGTGGGATCAGTTTTGGCCATCTGTATAAAGAATGAAACATGCATTTAAACAACTACTGAAAAATGCAGTCCAATTTCTGACCAATAAATGATGAAATGAAAGAATCACATGTTAGTAAAACAAGAGTTCATATCTTCCTTAATTCATAAAAATGAGCATCTATAGTTTTTGACTTCTGCTTCCTTAAAATCTGAACCCATTTAAGAAAGCAGTAGGAATACCAACAGCTTTTTTATATTCTAATTTTAATACACAGTATGTAGTCGCCAAATTGATAGTGTTGTTTTGGCATCTCATTTTTTTAAAAAGTCAAAATACAAAATGAAACCATGTGTATTTGTTAGTTTATTTGGAAAGGAAGGCCTGCTCAAAAACAAGAGCGTTTATGATTTTAATTAAGCCCCAAGTAGAAGCAAACCCACAAGCAAAAATTAAGACAGTATGTCTTTAAGGGAAGTTTTATTGACCTTGCTAGTGTCAGTTGTGGGAATAATTCCAGAACTCTGGATGAACTTTCCCATAGTAATTTTTGTTATTTCCTGTGGAGGGCCCAGTAAGTCTATTTGAGACACTGATTCATGTTTATAGATCTTCTCTCTTGGCATCTATAGACCCACCCCCACCACTACCATTAGCAGTTGGAAAAATAAGCAGTTATAGACTTCTTCCTTAACATAAGGGCTAGGTAGACCTGTTCTAAACTGTGAACCTCGAGTTTTGTGGTCATGGTGTATGTGGTTTAAGCAGTTTAAACAACAAGGGATTTTCTTTACACTCTGTAACTCACCAAACTCACTATGTTGCCATTTTAATAAAAGAGACACCAATTTTCTCAAGAAAGATCTGGTTCAGGCCAAAGATGGTAAAGGATATTCAGCATCCTCCTTATTTATTATGTGAATTAAAATTAGGAAAATAAATGCATAGCTTCCAAGCATAATAAGTTATAAAAATTTGATGCAGTGAGAGGCTGATTAATAGAACCATCCCCCCCAGGATTTGACTAAAAAGTGTTTGAATTCTAATAAAAGAAATTTTTGGAAGCAGAATTCATCTGAAATTCACAATGGCAGCTTATTTAATGTTAAGCATGATGAGGATATACCATTCAGTTATCCATATCATAATGCTGTATTTAGTGTCCATGTGAGATAGTATAGTATTAGAAATACAAAGACAAGCAAAAGCAAACCCAGTCCTTCTCCACTTGGTTCCTATAGTCTGGTAGGACAGTATAATGGAAAGAGAACTGGAATTGGAACTGGAAATATTTCTTATCAAGCTCAACTGCATACTTGCTAAGTGTGACCTTGGACAAGTCACTTTAGGAACTACAATAAATAACTTTAAAATTCCCAAGGTCTTTCAGCCTTCAAAATGTTTAACAATATTTTATATCCTATTGTCAGGAGGTAATTCATCGAGCATCACATTCATTTTCCCAGAGCACGGCTCCACTTTGTCTATAGGAAATCCTTGCTCTAGTATAAAAAGATCTCCAACACACTGCCCTGCTGTTGTATTTTTCATGACTTTGCCCAAGGAGAGTGTTAATCCCCTATCACTAGTGAAATCTTTACTTCTTCTTCTGATTTAGATGCTGTCGTCACGGAAGGTGGGGAGAATTTTAGTGTTGGACAGAGACAGCTGTTTTGCCTTGCCAGGGCCTTCGTCCGCAAAAGCAGTATTCTCATTATGGACGAAGCCACAGCCTCCATTGACATGGCCACGGTGAGTGCACATCTCAAAATGTGCATGGAGATGACAGGCGATAGTGTCCCGGATTGGGTTCTGAATCCTTTGCACTGTCATTTTAAATGATTTCCCAGTCATCTCCTGGACCAGCTGATGATCACAGTAAGAAACACAATCAATGACACGCCGTGTATGCATTAATGGAGTTTCTATTATCAATAAACATAAAATAAATTCTGCCTAATTTTTTCCCTTTCTTAACATTTTTATTATAATTTTAGACTTGCAGAAATGTTATATGGAAAGGACTAATAATTTTTAGATTTAGTCAGGTTCCCTATTCATTTTGTTTTGATACTTGACTGATTTTTTTTAATGGATGCAGTAATACTGTGTGTATATTGATCCATGTATGTGTTACAGAAAAATTCTGTCAAGCTAATTATCATATCCATATCATCAGAAATTTATCAGGTTTTATGCTAAGAATGTTAAAAACCTGTGTCAGCAACTTTGAAGTATATAATTTTGAAATATGTATATATATTATATATATATATTGTTGACTGTGGTCACTATCTAAATTTAATAGATTGCTACAACTTATTGCTATTATCAAAAAGACAAGAGGCAGCAGTTGTTAGTGAGAATGTGAAGAAAGGGGAATCCTTAAACACTGTTGGTGGGAATGTAAGCTAGGAGAGCTATTTTGGAAAAAGTATGGAGATTCCTTAAAATCCTAAAAATAAGTCTACCATATATGATCAATCATACAATTCTATCACTGGGCATATATCCAAAAGAAATGAGATCCATCTGTTGAAGAGACAGCTTCATTACCATGTTGTTTTAGCCTTATTTACAATAACTAAGATGTGAACACAATTTAACTTTCCATCCATGAATGACTGGATTAAAAATGCAATCTATAAAGATAGTGGAATGCTATGCAGTCTTTCAAAAGCAGGAAATTCTGTCATTTGTGACAACATGAAAAGAACTAGAGGTCAGTATGTTAATAAAATAAGCCAGTATGATTTCATTTATTTGTATAAATGTTTTTACCAAAGTCTAGGGGAGAAGAAGAGATGAGGAAATGGAAGTTGTTAATCAAAGAGTACAAAATTTTTGTTAGATTCAAGACATATGTTTTAGTGATATATTGCACTGCACACTGCCATCACTTTTTGATAAATTTTCCAAACAGTATAATTCTGAGGCTCAGTTGATTAAAGTACTATATTGTATTCAACAATCACTCCGCAGAAGTTCCAAAGTATCTAAATCTTTAATAAACTATTGCTAAGTAAGATCAATCATTTTCTAAAGCACTTTGAAGAGGAATTTGCTAGGAATAATGACAGCTATAGTTGACAATGGCCTCCTGCATGTGTTCATGGTAAAAAGCCAGAAACTTTGGTTTTTGAAAGAAATTATTTAAAAGAGTAAACCAAAGAGATTCATCTGGAAGGCAGGGATTGGTTGGGAACAATATATTAAACCAAATTATGTATGAGCTAGCACTGACATTTTTTAAATTAACTTGATATTGAAAGTGTGAGGCTGGATATTGTGGTGCACGCCTGTGATTCCAGCATTTGGGAGGCTGAGGCAGGAGGATTGATGTGAGTTCAAGGCCAAGTTGGGCTACAAAGTGAGTTCAAGGTTAGCCTGAACTGCATAGTTAAACCCTGTCTCAAAAAGATAAGGAGGAAGAAAGACAGACAGACAGACAGACAGACAGACAGAAAGAAAGAAAGAAAAAAAGAAAGAAAGGAAGAAGGAAAGTTTGACATCAGAAAGGACAAAAATTAAAAAAAAAACTCAGTTTCATGTTATGTTCTTGCTGCATACTTCAGATAGGGTAAAACTACTCAAACAAGTGAAACAGTTTCAAAACTGTTAAAAGCCAATTATAAACCAGGCATGCTGGCACACGCCTATAATCCCAGCACTCTGGGAGCCTAAAGCAGAAGGATCACAAATTTAAACCCAGCCCGGGCAACTAGTAACATAGGGACTAGAAAAAATAAATAAAGGACTGGGATGTAGCTCAGTGTAAAAGCCCCAGGTTCAATCCCCAGTAGCACATATAGACAAAAAGCCAATTATATACGGAGTTGTTAATTTCACATAATTTTTCTATTAAGTAAGAATAATCAAAGTACCTATTCAAAGTTATGTAACCTCGAAGTGAGCATAATTGAAAACAATAAAGTAGTCGCTCATCAAGTCTTTTTACTATGTGTAAGTACATCAGAATTACTGAAGTTGTACAGTACCAAGGGTGATTATAAGGACACTACTGCCTCACCAGAAAGGAGAGAGAGAGGGAAAGGGAGAAAATATGAACTAAGCAGCAGTAAGTCACTTGACTGAAAGAAAGAACTCCACATTAAAACTGAGGTAATAAAATTTTCCTGTAGCGAAAAGGTGGAAATTTATCCAGAATGTCTTTCAAAATATGATAATAATAGTTGGTGATGGCAATAAAAACAATTCCTGCCTAGAATATTTTGTAGGTCACAAATCCACATTTTGGGGATAGATTTCATCTTTCTTTTTTTTGAAACAAAGGTCAACACCATTTGAGGGTTTGATTCATTTTACATACATGCTGCTTATGGTATCACATGCATGAGCATTTTGATGCTTGTGTGGTTGGATTTTCTTCCTTGAATTCCTTGTCAACAAATCCATGAGTCACACCAGTTTGCTCACTGAGTTTTATTTACATGTTGAAGACACTTCCAGAATCCACTATGAACTGTTTGGGGCATTGCTCCTTCTCACTTGCCACTGCAGACTAGTGTGACAGTGCTCAGAAAGGGTTGGGAGTGTTGAGACAGTGTTCTCAGAGACAAGATACTGTGGAAAGACAAAATAGTTCCAAGAAAATGTACACTTTATTTTTATTTTTTGGCAGGAAAATATTTTGCAGAAAGTAGTAATGACAGCCTTTGCAGACCGCACGGTTGTTACCATAGCTGTGAGTATGGGAGATGGGATTGGTTGACTCCTCCTGAGTTTTTGTTCTAAAATTCTATGATCTTTCAATTTGAGCAATTAAAATGTACTAATGTTGAACTGTGTTTTTCTGTGATAATCTATCTGTATCTGTACAAAAAGAGTGAAAGAAATACAGTTATACTTCAAAAGTGTTTTCCTTTTTCAAGCTGTTTGCTCTACCTAATGCCCCTAAATTGCAATGATAGGCCCTCCTAGATCAAAGGATTCCAGCAGGTCGTGTATTAAGTCTCTGTGCTAATTTTCTTTTCCATAATCTTATGGTCTGATGGGGAATTTCAGAAGCCAGATTCTTAAATGGCATTTCCAATTCTGCTAATATTGATACTTAATTTCTGTCCATTTATCTGTTATAAAAAAAGAAGAAAATTTAAAAAAAGACAAGATACCTCATAGCAGGGGGAAGTAATTTCTTTATTTTATGTAGTACCAAATAGAAGAATTGCTTAAGTCCTTCTAATTCGTGTTATGGCTTATTTAAAATAGGCCATGGTATTCTGTCTCTTCTGTTTTGCAGATGGGTGGGTTCCTGCTACAGTTAGTCTTACTGTTTCACAAAAACTATTTTTTAATGAGTCACTTGGGCATTTTTTCTCCTACTGATCTTTCTCTTCTTTCCATTTCTCTCTCTAGCACCGCGTCTCCTCGATTACAGATGCAGATCTTGTTTTAGTCTTTTCTGAGGGTATTTTAGTGGAGTGTGATTCTGGCCCAAACTTGCTCACCTACAGGAATGGGCTGTTTTCTACCTTGGTGATGACCCACAAGTAGACCATCAGGATCTGCTCTGCGAAGTAGCCGTTCTCTGGTAGTTATCTTAGCGGTGTCCCCTCAGTGAGGCAAAGCTAGTGCTGTGACTAAGGAGGGCTGGTGGAGGGAACTGTGTGCAGCATATTATTATACTACTCAGCTTGAACAGGTGCTTCTGTGATGTGTGTTACTGAATAAGGTGCATGCACATTTTCACACATTACACATGCAAGCAAGCGTTTATGAAACCTGAGACCCAGACTCACCTCTATCCTGAGGCCCAATTTTACTACTCCTTGAGCATGTCTTGTAGTCTTTCTTAAAAGTATCATATGGTCCTCACTCGCTCTGAAGCATGCATTGTTCAATTTAAATGGTCACTTCAATTTAACCGTGGAGCAATGGAAGTTGTATATAGGATGCTTGCTGTGCTTCCGTTTTTGTGAATGATGCGTGGGAGAAAGAGCGCCCTTTGAAGTGTAGCTTTCTCATGGTTGCAGGAAATGATTCCCTACGCAGCCCAAGTAAAGAAAAATCCACTTCCTCTCATTTTCCAAGTGAACTCTGGGGTTTCTTTTCCCTGGAGGAGAGTCACCTGATAACTCCATTTACACTAAGATGTAAGAGGTGTGACAATTGGCTGCCTTGAATAATAGTCCTCAGATACTTTGAAAAATTTTCGCGCTGGGCATGGCAGTGCATGCCTATAACCCCAGCACTCAGGAGACTGAGGCAGGAGAATCACTGTGAGTTCGAGGTTATCCTCGACCTACATATTGAGTTCAAGGCCAGCCTGAATTACACAGCGAGACCCTGTCTCAAAAAAAAAAATTTTTTTTCACACTGGGAAAGACAGGGAGATATCTGAGAACAAAAGAACTTCCAATGTCCCTACAAGAATGGGGTTGGAGGTGAAGTAGATCTCTTCTTATTTAAAAGGCTGCTTTTTCTTTACTCTACATGAAGCATGGTGTTATTGTGTGGTTCCAGTGAGTTTATATCTGGAAGATTATTGGAGCACAATTTATATTTTTAACTAAATAAAAGATGTATTATTTTACTTAATTTCTGTTCCATATCCAATGAATACTTTTCTATAGACAAGTATGTTCCATCTACTCTTCAAGACTGTAGTGGGAGGATGACCATTAGGATGTCTTGAATTCTCCCCCTCAAAGAGAGGACCAAATCCTCATAACAGACTCATAAAAAAAGACAACAGCACATTTGTGCAGTCTGATGCAAAAGGGTCCTCAGCTCTATTAATGGTTATTTTCCTTCTCTGACTAAAAGATATTCTGTTACTTTGGTTAACTGCCATTAAAAATTATATAATATCTTAAAAATAGATGACTTTTTTCAGCTTCTAAAAAGAAGCCCAAACATCTCCCAAATAGTCCATGATTTTTATTTATGAAAATGATTTAGTCTTTTCCCTTGATTAGATTAATTTCTCTGGAGCATTTTGAAAATTTCATCAACACTCTTCCTATTGATACCACACTTTGTTAACAAGAGATAATTTGGATTTAATGGAATAAACACCAGCTATATTTATTTCTCCTGGCCAAGATTTTTCAATGTTTTTAATATTTTTTAGTAAACATTATTTTATTATATCAAAGCAATGTTTAGGAGAATGTATTTATGAATTTCAAGGCCAAATTCTTTTTTAAACATCTTTGAATTTAGAAGAACTAATATTTTTCTGGAGTAAAAATGCACAGCAGATATCAGTTAATTAAAGTTATGTTTTTTAAAAAGGTTATGTTTATCTTTTTTCTTGATTGCATAGGTGTCCAAATGGCTCTGGTCCAAAGATAAATAGGCATTGTCCTCTAAGTTTTGATAACTCCTAAATGTGTATTATTTAGTGAGTAATAGGCCAGTCTATGGATGGTAAAAATAATGGGATGTTTAAGTTACTTTTTCATGTTGCTGAGACAAAATACCTGACAGCCAAAGTTAAAGGAAGAAAGGTTCATTTGGCTCACAGTTTGTTGAGGTTTCAGTTCATAGTCAGGAGGGCTCCAAGGCAGGTTGGCATGGCAGAAGGTCATTGCAGAGGACAGTCTATGGCAAGCAGGCAGAAGAGAGCACATTTGCCCTTTTTTCTATCCTTTATAATTTATGCAGACTACTAGCCCTATGGTGGGTATAGCACTCAGACCTTTAATCCTAGCTAGAACCATGCCAAACCAATCAGTGGATTGATTTAGTCATCACACACCCTTGATCCCAGCACCACACACTTAGATCCAGCTACCTCTGAAAAGCTCCACCCCATGACTGCATGAGGAGGCGTGGGGGGAAGGCATCTAGATGCAAGCCATAAGACTGTGCATGTTCTGAAATGGAATCCTTATCACATTCTGTGTATGTATTTTTATCTCCCTGTGATTATAAGTAACAACTATGCTTGCTTTTCTGGAAGCATAAACATTGAGAACACCCCATGTATACGGTTGAGGGTGGAATATAGACCTTTCTCCCTGAGGATGGCTTTCAGTTGGACTTTGGGTTGTTAGGAGAAAGGCACTTTGGAAGAGTGTGCATCCACTAAGTAGATGATCTTTCTAGGTTTAGAACTGTGGCAGGAATTTCCATCAGCACGCTATCCAGGTCTGGCATGATAGCCCCTAGTCCCACGTGGCTACTGAGCACTTGCAGTGTAAGTAGTATGATTTGAGAATTGCTGTAAGTGTAAAATGCAGAGTATATTTCAAAGATGTAGTACTAAGAGAAAAACGTAAAAGAGCTCATGAATAATTTTATAGTGGTAACATGTCAAAATGACAACATTTTGGATAGACTGAGTTGACATATATTATTAAAATAGATTTCACCTGTTTATTTGTACTTTTAAAACATAGGAGCTTTAAAACTACACGTGGCTTGCATTATATTTTTATTGGGCAGTGCTAACCTCAGCAAGTGTAAAGGCTCACCGCACTGATTTTGCCCTTCTAAATCATAAAAATAATAAATAGTAGTAGCTGACATTTATTATTTGGTTGTATGTACCAGACAAGGTGCTAAATTTTTTACATGGACTATTTCATCTCCAAGGCAGGTGGTGTTATTACTACCATTTTACAGATGCAAACTTGAGGGCATGCAAAAGCTGGTAGGTTGTTAAGATTGCAGAAAGAATAGGGAGTGACGCCAGTGTGGGTTTGGTCTAACCTCACAGCCTGCAGTGTTCTCCATCACACAGGTAGACATTCCTCGGTGATACTGGGGACTTCCTGTGCAACAGCGGGACTGCAGAGTAGGCATACCTCACACTCGGATGTCAGTGAACCTGCTTTTGCTTCTGATTCTGCTACTTGTTATCAATTCATTTTTCTGACTCTCTGTGAGCTCCTACATTCTCCCCTATAAAATGAGGAGAGAATACCCATAGCTAAGGGATACTTGGACGATTTACAACTATGTGTGTAGAATAGTTAATGTATGGCCTGTGCTCAATAAGAGGTAGCTTTTATTAATTACTAGCACTAAATCCTCTCTCCCAAGGCTTTTGTGGAAAGGGAATGAGTAAGAGATAGTGACCCCCAAAATTGAGAGACTGCATGTCTCAAGTCTTAGATAACTCATTCTAATACTGCATGTCAGAATGGACTTACCCATATTGTCTTCTTAGAAGTTACTTCTTTGCTGGGCTTTTCTAATTGTGTACTAGTCCATTGCATCAATTGACTCACAGAACAGATAATTGTAAAATATGCAATACAGCTGGTCCACTGTGACTCCGCTTAGCATCAAATTATTTGACAAATATTTATTAGCCTTCGGGTTCCCGGAAAACAATGGTGCTAATGCATTGGCTACATTAAAATTAATATAATCCAAATAAAATCCAGCCAAATTGGCCGGTATCTTAAAGTATATAAATAAATGATTCTCTAAATAAGAAAAAAGGTGGGGAAGGCTGTGTTTTCTGCATCTCCTAGTGTGCCAAGATAGATAAGTATCCTTGAATAATCTGTAAAAAGCATACATACTCCATTTTTCTTGGATTGTGCCCTAAAGTTTATAACACATACACGTATTCTTTCCATTAACAGCATCGTGTTCATACCATTCTGACTGCAGACCTGGTTATTGTGATGAAGCGAGGAAATATTTTAGAATACGACACTCCAGAAAGCTTGTTGGCCCGAGAAGATGGAATATTTGCTTCTTTTGTTCGTGCAGACATGTGAAGGAGTGTCTCAAAATGATACGTGTATTTTTAATAATGCAGTCATTATCTGCTTAATGGATCACCATCAGACCTTCATAGGGTGGCATCTTAAACTTTTGCAAATTTCTGTACAAGTTAATACTTCTTTTTCCTGTTTTGGTTTAACTGTTTTCTAAGATAGAACTGTTCTATATGTTCATTACTGATGTTTTCCTAATGATCAAGCTACTTTACCTTTAAGAATAGCAGGTTGTATTAAAACATGCATGCTACTTCACGTGGTAAGTCAGCAGCTTATGTTTTCATAACTTTAAGTCTAGTCAATACTTCTCATGTATAGAAGTTGCAGTGAGTAGTCAGTATTATTACATTCTTATTTGTAAGAATAAATTTTCCTTATTAGAGTCTCCAAATGCCACTGGAAAAGAATAAAAGAAGGACATGTTTTCTCATGAAACACTTAAATTCATTATCTGCTTTGTAAGAATAGTCTCTGTATTTGTTAGTGATAGTAATGACTTTCTTATCTGTCTCTTTTTCTGCCCTCTAAATTGTTTCCAGTTACCAAGAAGTCATCACACGTAGCCAGGCGTGGTGGTGCATGCCAGTAATCCCAGCACGCAGGATGTTGAGGCAGGAGGATCACTTCAAATTTGAGGCCAGCCTGGGCTACATAGTGAGTTCATGGCCACCCTGAACTACACAGTGAGACCCTGTCTCAAAGAAACCAAAATAAATAAATAAGTAAATATAAAATAATAAAATAAAATAAGTTTTCACATTTTTAAGTTCTTTAATGCCAATGTCTTAACTAGAAAGGTCATCGAAAGAGTTGGATAGTTGAAAAATTATACTAGTTTCCATTTTTCTCTGTCCAGTAAGGAAAGAGTTCATAACCTATCAGGTATCATGTGCCTTTTCCTGAATGAAATAATTTTGAAAGAGTGATTAGTTTTGATCCTTCATTAGTAGGCCTGTTAACCCTTTCATAGTTTATCCCTCATTAGCTTGTAGTTATGATTGTACACTCTAAAATGTCACATTATTAAAGACTCAAAAATGATAGGCAAATGGCCTTATTTTATATATATCTTAACTCTAGACTATTCATGGTAGGTGAACATTCCTCTAAGGTACTAGACACTGCTTCTGAATAGCTCTATGTAAAGGTGGAATTATCTCACACTTTAAATCATATTTATAGTGTCTATTTGTAAATGAAAAAGTTTGCTTCCATTTTTCCTGGTCTAATATTAATATGTATGTAAAAAGCATATAAAATTGGTAGAATATTACTGTTGTATTTTTCTTAAATGTGAATTAATAAATTTAAAATTGCCAAAGGTTACCTTTACTGTCACACTACCAACCATAGCTACTACAATATTCATATGAAGATCTCTATACATGGTAAGACCTTGAAGACTTATCATTGATGGGAAAAGAGAAATTATGTTCCCACTCCACAGTTTTTGTGTTTAATTTATTTTATTTTGTTGTCTGCTCAGTCTGCAAATTTATAATACTTTTGTATCAGAATATGTCAGTGTCCTTCACCTGCACTGTTGTGATAAAAAGTAAGTTCCATGAAGGTGGACAAAAATGATCTTGTTGCATATATAAATTGCTGCATATATAAATTATTGCATATATAAATTACCACCCTTTGCTGTGTATAAAAAACTTCATCAGAAAAAATAATACTATTGTTTCATGAAACCAAAGATAAATAGAATTGGTACCCATAAATTTAATCTTGAAATTATTTTCTAAAATTTCAACTCATCTAAAATACTGCTAGTGTGAAAATGTTTGGTAGGGCTGAGTATACATGATGCTTGTTACCAAATAATATCTCATTCTTTCAGAGAAATATATTTTTTGCTCATAGAAATATATTTTTTATACTTCTATTTAGCCAGTGTCAGTAGTGACTTATCTAATTACATCGAACCAAAAATCATAGTTTCCCAAGTGGCTATCAAACCCCTCATAACTTCTATTGTTTAAGTTGAGTAAATATTTGATTATTTCCAAAAGTAAATTGACTGAATAAGTCGAGGGTTGTGCCTTTAATCAAATAATCTTTTATTCCACTGTATGTATTATTCATTGATATTGAAATGACTTGTCTTAAAATAACTTCATACTATATAGGTGCATATCTATAAAAGACTATCTGAACCATATCAAATTTTACATTTACAAATTTTACATGTAATTACTGTAGCCAGATCAATTTTAGAAATTTTAATTCCTTAGTATGTGTGAAAAGTAGTAAGTGCATAAAGCTTTATGTTAAAATAACAAGGTCATTATTGTCATTGAGACAGAAGAGATATTTCTCTTAAAGGACTGCGCACCCTCCACTTAAGTATTATTCCTCATAATCCATTCAGCACTAGAAGACTCTTCTAAGTTGCTTGTACTTGAGATCTGGGACCAAATCTTATTTGCTTTTGTGCCTGTGGCACTGAGTACAAGTTCCTAGCCCACAGATATAAATTCCTGGCCCTAATATAGTTGACTGATCCATTGATATACCATATACTTACAACTATGGGTATTCTCTTCATTTTTCTGTATTGTATTTATTCTCCTATTTATTCTCTATGACATATAAAACATGTTTATTTTCTAAAATATGTGAAAACATATTGCCTTGCATTACATAATAAATTCCTCCTTTTGTTAACTCAATTAAAGAGTGTGATTTTTCTTTCACTTATAGACATATTGGGTATCAACCAGGGATAATCAATAAATTAAGTCAACACCACTTACAAGACAATACCTGGACCTATTTTAGTGATTTTGTTTAATATATGCAAGTCTTGCATTCCATTATTGTTATAGATAGACTCCAGAAATGGTTCATTAAGTGGAGCAGTTACATTAATAATTTTTATATTTGTAATTAAATAGATTGACTCTAGACTTTCTCTCAAAGTTTATTGATCAATCCCTACAGTTGTCTTCCAAATGTATCTTTTACTGCTTCTTTTGTAACACATTCTTTGGATTTGTGTGGTTTATAGAACTGTGATAATTCCCTTATTTACCCATTATCCAACTTAAAATGCAATCTTCTAGTCTTAGCCTTTAGTATACGAAACAATAGCCTAGGGCATTTGTCCTGTTACTTATGTTTAATTCTTCCTTGAGTAACTGCATACTATTTACATCCAGTTTCCTCCAGCAGCAATAGGATTTACCTGGATCAAACTTGCCAAGGCAAGAGCTCCTAGGTGGGTTCCTAGAAAGTGACTTCAGGTGAGATTTGTGATTAGCCAAGTTTGGAAATCACTGATCTACCTCAGTCATGACATTTGTTTCTCTTTATTGTATATAATATGCAGCCATGAAACACTGCTTCCTACATTGCTGACACTGTTTTTTACAATTGAATTGTTAAACTGCCTTAGTTCTGAATAAAGAAAATCTCATTTAATGAATTTAATCTTAGCTTAAGATATATCAATAGGAACTCAAAACACTATTTCCTTCTGATTTATCATTTATTCTGCAATAAGTGACCTAGAGATGAAAGTTTTTCCGAAGATCTGAAGTGTTTCTTTTCTCCAAATCTGAACTGTTAACTCATTTGTATGTTATTCTGCTGACTCAGAGTTCATATTTCTCATCATTAATAATATGCAAGTGTGACCTATATGGGAGAGAATTTTGCTATTGATGTTGCACAATGTGAAAGGAAGGGACATTCTCAGGGATGATTATTATTTCTGTTTTCACATTTTTTATCTGCAGATGTCATCATTGCTCATTACAAAGGATGATGTGTTTATTCAATTTGTCTAGTACAAGGATTTAAACTATGCCCTTTTCTGTGAGTAATAGCGAGTTTTCGTTAGTCATTTACACTATGATCGCCAGTGCCTCTCTGTAAAATGCAGTAAATTAAAGGAGCCATATGTGAACTAGAATTTAGAAGAATCAGATTAAAAAGTGAGAACGGAGTCAGAATAGGGATCTATCTGGAGCCAGTCCACTCTGTCAAATCCACATTTCTGTCTCAGTTCCTCAGTTTTCTTCTGCCCCATTCCTAAGTGTGCTTACTTCTTTTTCACCTTCCACACCACCTGTTTGTGTGAGTCCCATCTGGTATGCCTTATCTCTAGACGTTCTTCCAAAGCCTCACGGGCTCTAGGTGGGGCTTTTGGAGGTGGCTGGATCTAGGGTGTGTGAATGTGCATTAACGGTGTGATTAAGGGTATGTAGATTATGCTGCTGATTGGTTATCATACTTCTTGGTGTAAATAATGGAAGCCCCACGCTGGATGTGGGCGGCACCAGTCAGTAGGTTTACAGCCCTCATGAAATATAAAGGGAGAGAGGGGAGGGAGGCTTGGCGTTTGCTGGCTTACAGCTCGTGCCCTCTGCCTGCCACACCGTGAACTGCTTCTCCTCTATAATGGCTGTCCGCCATGTGCCACTCTGCCTTGGAGCCAGTCAACTATGGAGTGAAACCTCTATTTCAACTGTAAGCAGAAATAAAGCTTTCTGCATTTTAACTTGTGGGCATCAGGTATTTTATCCTAGCAATGAGAAAAGTAACTGAGGCCCCATCTCTGAGATTAGATCTTCTTGTTTCCAGGCCTACAACAAGCTCCATTTTTCAGCCTGTTTCAAAATATGAAGCATGTTATTATCTACGTTGTTCAGTGCACCTTTTTTAACATGATATAAGACGGCTTTTATTATATCACTTTGGGTCAAGGACCTACCTCTGACTTTAAAAGCTTTGGAAAGGTTTAAGTCAAATACACCTAGTATCTTATGCTGAAGGAACCTAACACAGGCTAGGGAGAGATATGAAAGCAAAAACTCAACCAGGAGGTTCAGAAAAAGGGTGTTGAGACTGAGTTGGCTACTGATTATTTTCCTGTGGAAAAAGAAAATTGTAGGGAAAAATAGAAAATCATTCTTCTATCACATAAGTACAAAAATGAATGGGTAGACTAAGACCCTTGATCATTCTTCTTATGTTTGCCCACTCAACTTTACTCCAGAGAAAGGGAAAACCCAAGGAAAGAGGTGATTTTTCTTTTAGGAAAAATTTCTGCCTCAAGTAAGGACCTTTAAATATTGACTTTTTAAACCCAAGTTTTATTTCCCTATGGAAATGACCGTATTAACCTAGGAGACAGTTCCTCTCAACCATCCATTCAAAACAAGCAGTAACACCCACCCTGAAATGCACCAACCCACTCATTTTAGGATCCTGGACACATACAACATTATATGCATACTTCATTTCTCCTAAGTGACCTTCAATGTCAAAGTGCCAAGCAATTGACTCGTGGACTACATCTCCTATATCCTTGGCAAATAGGGAAGAAAAGATAATGAAAGGTAGTGATTAGATATGATACATTTTCATCTGGAAATAGGAGCTTCTCTTCTTGGTTCCCATTTGACTGGACCGCTAGCGTATATTCAATGCAATTAAATATTATATTGGAAACACAAGGCATCTAGGCCTTTGGCCAAAAATGTAAGGAAAAAGTTAGCAAGGCTAATATTTTATGGGAAATTCTTGGCTTAAATAATATTGTTTTTGGTTTTTTTCTTGTTTTTTTAATAATATTTTTAATAAAGCAGAGCTGCATGTGCCAACAAAGTATAGAGATGACAACATGATTTATGATTTAAATATCATATAATCTCTGAAATGTCTAGTACCATCTTGTATCAAACAAGATGAGAGAAGCAAAATCACCAGAGAAAAGAAGAGATGAGCAACATGAAATTAGTTCAGATATTAACAGAATGCTTATTACATAAAGCATCTCATTAAAAAAATTGCTGTGAAGATAATAGTAGCTAACATATTTGGGGCACATATGATATGAATCTTACAAATACATTCTCATGTAATCTTGAAAAAAATTCTGTAAGATAAAGCACAGCATCCCCATTCTGTGACTGAGGTTCAGAGAAGCTGACCTGCCCAAGGTTTGATGTATCTGAGAAGTAAATTTAGGTAATCTGACTTGTCAGCCCACATTCTCAGCCATGTGGTAAATTAAAGATTAAATTGAGGAGTTGGCTAACTTCTCTAGAATAAATGACTTATCTTGTATGCAATATACAATAAAAATAATTGTGTGAGTCTATATAGAATACTGCTGAAAAGGGAACTGGACCAGGAATTAGAAAATCTGAGGTTTAGTCTTGGTTCTATCACATAGTGAATCTATAGCCTGAGACTTATCAAAATCACAGTTCCCTTCTTAGCAGAGAGAAAAATTAAAGGTACAAAACAACTACCTTATTGGCCTCATGGAGTCTTTATCAATAAAATATGATAGTAGAAGGATATGTGATTTAAGAATCACATTTCAACATGAAATATTAACATTGAGAACCTACTACATATAGCACATCTCAGTTGGTATTATGTTTTATCACACAATATTTTCCCTTTAAAAAAATCAATATTCTAGTTTTGCAATGGTAAGACAATGTATTCAACATGAGATATTATATAAAAATGGTTCCAGAGTGTTGATGCTCCTAAAATTCTGGAGAGGATAATGCAAAGTCAATGTATTGTGGGTGATAGATTTTCTAGGAAGAAAAAAGGAAGTTATCACTTTTATTCACAATAAGTAAAAATAATAATGGCATAGACATTAAATAATTTTATTATTAAGTAATAATTATTGCACAAAACATATATAAATAATAATCAATAATATGAAATTAACTCCAGTTAAAATTCAAACAAAACAAACAAGGTTATTAACACAATATGTAACAGTCTAAGAGATTTTAATGTATGTTTGCTAATAAAGATGTGAAAATATGCTCAACATCATTCTTCATCAGGAATACAAATAGAAACAACTAGCTACCTACCAGAATGGCTAAAGCGAGGACTGACAGTCCCCAGTGCAAAGAGCATACAACTCTTATATACTGTTGGAGGGGTGTGAGGGGCTCAGCCAGCACACAAAATTGGCCATTTCTATCAGTGCTAAATATGTACCTACACTAGGACCCAACAACTCTATTCCTGGGCATGTGTCAAAGAACTGAATTCATGTATCTAAGCAATGAAAAATGAATGTCTATGTCCACAAAGGAACTTGTACAGAAATGTTCACAGTAGTTTTATTCCTAATAGTGAAAGAAACAAAGCAGCCCCCATGCTCACAGCAGGAAGACAGATAAATAAATGGTATTACACAGTGAAATACTATGACTGGTATACAAAATAGCCTGGCCAGTTCTCATGGACTGTATGTTTGGTGAATGAAAACAGACACTGAAGAGTATAGGACGCAAAGCTCAGCAATGAAGGAAACAAAACTGATGATGAAATGAGACATACTGGGAGAGCCTGGCAAGGAGTCGTTCATCTAGGAAGAAGAAAGAGGAAGTTTCTAGGGTGGTAGGTGTTTTTTAATAAAAGGATGTGTGATCTGTTTGGTAGTAACATAGTTTTACAAGCAGATTTTTAAGAAAGTAGCTTAAAGGAGCAATTAATTTAAAACAACCTAATAGAATTTCTAGGAAAATAGTACTAATGGTATAACTGAAAATCCAACAGGCAGATTAAGCAGCAGTTAGGGGGAGATGATGTCTAATTCTTTTTTATCGGAATCAGACCTAGACGCAGCATAGAGCAAGCAGACACAAAATATGCAAGAACGTTCAGAAGACACAGAGAATAAAAAGAAAAGGCCTGAAAAGAGGCCCAGCAGAGGGCATGGTGAGAAGGGTTCAAAAATCCAAGAACTATTTCAGAAAAGTTCAGACTCCAGTGTCATCAAAATTATTGCAAACCCTCAAAGAGTAGGTGATATTTGTTCTATTTAAGCTATTCTAATCCATGCAAAAAAAATGCATATCAATCTTTTTACAAAGACTCAACATTTATCCAAACCAAAGCATAGTACTAGAAAGAATAACACAAAATAATCCAAGTTATAAATATGTATGTAAAATATTCTAAATTGAGTGTTTAGCAAAAATAATCCAACATTATATTACCATGACCAAATGGAGTTTATCTCAGGAATGTAAAAATAGTTCAACATTTTCCAAACCTAGTGATTTAATTCACCATATTAATTGGCAAAAAAAAATCCTATTTTCTTTTTAAGAGCAGAATATATTTATTGAGATAAAGAAAGCTTCTGTCTGAGAGAGAGACAGAAGGGGTCCTGAGTGTGTTGCCTAAGACTATGTCTTTTCTAGGGACTTTTACAGAGCAAAACCACGAGGTGAGACAGGTCCAACCAAGATAGGGAAAACACAGGAACTGGCAAGGCAGGCACGCATGAGATGGTAAAAAAAATTCTTGAACAGGTACTAACAAGGCATTTTGTACAATTTATTAATCATCACTGATAGAAAAGTAGAAAAAGCACATTACTTCAAATTGGCAAAGTTGTAAATCACTTATTCTGAATCTTATTAAAATTACTAAGAAGAAAAATATACTATTATCACCATTATCATTTACTATTGACCTAATAACAAATGCAGGCTAAGAAAAAATTAAAATAATGAGTATAAGGTGATTAAATACTGAATTATGTAAACTTCGTCAGAGTTATAATCATTTAGAAAGCATAATGTTTTAGAAGTCCTGGGCATGTGCTATACACACCATTTATGTACTCACTAAATCTACTCTACAACTCTGAGAGATGAATGTCACTGTCTTTATCTTTATAAAGAGGAAGTTGGAGAGATTAAATATGTTGTTCAAAGCTTCCAGCCAAGTACACTATAGAACTGGTATTAGACCCCAAATCTTTTGACTCTAGAGTTCTTTGAGCTTAAGCAGAATACTATAGTGCATCTCATACAGTTTTTACTCAATTAAAAAAAAAAGATTAAATTTCAAATACATATGAACTTCTGCAGGATTGCAGAGATCATTTTATTATCACATTTATTCTGAAAATAAGTAAGGTAATTTGACATTTTAAATTAACAACAAATCTCAAATACTTAATTCTCATGTGAACCTGTTGAAAAAAATGACCTGGTGAAAGCTTTTTTGGCACAGAGAATTTTTACCTAAAGGAAAATCCAGATCTTCAACAAAAGAAAAAAAAAATTCTGACTTCCTTAGACCTAAGTCTAAATATCACTTTAAAAGTTTCCATCTTTACAATCCTGTCTGCTGCAGCTGGGATTTTTGAAAGGTGGCAGTAAGGACCCACTCTACAGAGAGTTCTGGAAAATGTCAGGTTTCTCTTTCCAAGCACTACATGAATCACTGATTTTGCAAAACATTGAGACATAAAAGCATAGCAATGGATTAGAATGTCTTTGGGAATTGCTCATTCCCTAAGAGCTAATGGTTTCTATAGCAGAAGTGATACCAGGCTCTTGCAAGCTTCCTTTTCTTTGTCTCTAAAACATCAAAGCACGTGTTCTCTAGATCTCTGAGGTATGTTGATCGTATTTTGATTCAAACTGCATTAACTCTGTATAGCAGTTTTGGGAGTATGGTCATTTTCACTATATTGGTCCTTCCAATTCAAGAGCAAGGGGTATCTTTCAATTTTTTGATACCCTCTTTGATCTCCTTTTTCAGGGTACTATAATTTTCACTGTACAGATCTTTTACATCCTTTGTTAAATTAATTCCGAAGTGTTTCATTTTTTTAGGTGCTACTGGGAAGGGTGTGCTGTCGGTAATTTTTCTCTCTGTGAGTTTGTTGCTTGTGTACAGGAATGCCCTAGATTTTTGAGTGTTGACTTTGTATTCCACTACACTACTGAAAACATTCCTAAAATTCATTTGGAACCAGAAGAGACATGAAATAGCCAAAGCAATTTTGGGCAACAAAGACAAGTCAGGGTATCACAATCCCAGACCTGAAATTATACTACGAAGTTACAGTGGTAAAATCAGTATGGTATTGGCAAAACAAACAAACAAACAAACAAAAAACAGACCTGAGGATCAGTGGAACAGATTAAAAGATGCAGGCACAAAGATGAAACCTCAAACACCACCTTATCAGCCACCTTATCTTTGACAAAGGAGCCAACCATGTTGACTGGAAAAAGTCTCTATAATAAATGGTGCTGGAAAAACTCTCTTTCCACATGCCAAAGACTAAAACTAGACCCACATCTAACACCATGTACTAAGCTAAAATCAAAATGGATCAAAGATCTAAATACTAAAATAGAAACACTAAGTTTACTGGAAGAGAAAATAGGTAGAAATCTCAAAGACATAGATGTAGGAAGATACATCATGAACAAAACCCAGACTGCAAGGGAAATATTACAAAGGATCAACTAATGGGATCTCACTTTATTAAAAAACTTTAGTACAACAAAATGAATCACCAACGGAGTGAAAAGATGACCCACATAGTGAGAAAAAAATATAACCAGTTATCCCTCAGACAAAGGACTTATATCTAGAACATATAAAGAATTGAAAAAAATCAGACCCATAATTTCAAAGACCCAATCCAAAAATGGGCATCTGAGATGGATATGCACTTCTCAGATAAACAAATACAAATGGTAAATAAATAGATAAAAAATTTTTAGCATCATAGGTCATTTGAGAGACACAAATTAAAACAACACTGAGATTCCATCTCACCCCAGAAGGAATGGCTATCATCAAAAAATCAACCAATAACAAATGCTGGAGGAGAAGACAACTAGCCAGGCTTCCTGGTAAGTGGTGCAACCAGTTCCAGGAAAAGTCAGAGCCTCTCGTGAGCCTACCGGCGGAGAATCTACACCCCCCACACACACTGTAAGCAACCTGCTGGCTGAGAGGACCGGCCAAGTTGATAGCAACTAAGGTACATAAAGCAACTAAATGATTGCATTGTTTGGTGGATTTTGCAGGCCTGGGGCCAGCAGTCTGAGCATCTCTTGGGAGGATGACAGTATGCAACGTAGCAAATATGGGGGATTCCCTTCTGTCTTGTCTTTGAGTCCCAACATTGTTCTCTCTGTTTTGCTTTATTCAGTATTCTGTTTTGATTGGTTTTATTCTGTCTTGTTTTTGGTTTGATTTCACTATACCTGATGGAATGGACAACTATTGTGAAGATAACAAGATGTACTATAGTAGCTATTGTTTACCAAGTATCCTGCTTTGAAGTTCTGTACCAATTCTACTGCTTTGTTTTGATTGACTTTGTTCTGTTTTGTTTTGTTGGATTTTACTATCTTTAAAATAAAATTTAAAAAACAATGCTGAAGAGAAAAAGGAATCCTCCACTGCTGGTGGGAGTGTAGACTGGTGCAACCATTCTGGAAATCAGTGTGAAGATTCCTTTAAAAATCTAAGATTAGAGGTTCAGTGTGACACATCTATTTCCCTTCTGGATATCTTCCTAGAAGAATTAAAAACATCATACTGCAGTGATATATGTGCATCCATGTTTAGAGCAGTGCAATTTGTAATACCTCAATCTTGGAAACAACCCAAATGCCCATCAACTGAGGAATGGATAAAAAAGATGTTGGAAGTGGAAGAAACTGCTCAAAAGGAAAGAACAACTGGGAG